>CM046037.1:56484759-56739759 GCA_025215565.1 Flaveria ramosissima
TTGTGACGGTTTACGTTGGAACGACGCCTATTATTAATCTTATTAACCGTCATTTATATATTTATTGACCATGTGAGTATTTCTATACCCCTTTTTCATATTTTCACACTTTAGGGTGAAACATGTTACCTTATAATCATTGCACTTGTAAATTCGTTTGATTCTTGTAAACTCTTGGCAATTCACTTATATGTTGTGGTTAGTTGATCTTAGTAATTACCATGTATTGACGATTATATGTGCAATCATTAACTATTGCTAGCCTGACGACGACATAGATCTATGGGCCTGACAAGCCTGCTTGGTTAATCTAAGTTCACTTAGCTAATCATATAAACTTGTAAACATGGAAACTTGTAAACTTTCAAGGTTTGATTGTGCATCTGTCTTACATCCCTAGTTACTTTGCTCACTAACTTATAACATGAATTGCCATCTTTTATATACTTATGTTAACCTTTTATTTTTAACATGTTTCAGGAAATACGCAAGTATGATAGTCATCTTTGAAGCATATTCACACCTAGGAATGGACCTAGATAAATAAATGGATGGACTTGAAATATTTCTTATTATGCATTGTTGATTTTCTTATTTGAGACTTATGTTTGTAATGTTACATTTGAAACTTATGATTATTATAATTGGGTTTAATAATAGCGTTATGTGGCTGTGAAAGATCTTAACCCTCACATCTCGACGTTTCCGCCGTCAAGGTTGTGGTGTGACAAGAACCCCCTTGTTTTGCCTCATTTTAACACCTTGTGAGTTCTTTTCCAAGTTTCTCTCACATGAAAACCCTAGCCTCCGTCTCTTTTTTCTCTTGTTCAGTATCATTATCATCGATCAAGCCGTCATCTTCATCATTTTTGGTAAAGTATTGGTGATCAAATTTTGATTTTATGAACACCTAATCATCTATGCTTTTGGGTAAGACAAATGCTTTGTTTTGATGATTTTGACATTCTTTGTTCAAGTTCTCTATGATATTCATCATTTTTTTAACAAAAAACATCATCTAACATTCATCTTTTATTGATTTTTGTGGTCGGATCGTGAAAAATCGTGTGTTTGAGGATTGGATCATAATAAACCAGTTAACCCTACTTTAAGTTGCTTGTAAGGTTTATACTTAAAGGTTGATGCAACCAAAGCCACCGAAGAGCTTTCAGCATGCAATCATAAAGTGCAGAGTAAAGTTACTTCTGAAGTTTACACCTTAGAGAAAATATACTAAGTGTAAAATCTTTTGAAGCCAATGACCAAATCTTCCAAAGTCAAAGATGAAGTCTTCCAAAGCTTTAGAAACAAAGTCTTCAAAGCCAAAGACTGAGTTCTTTCGAGGACAGAGAAGACATGCTTTCTCTAATGACCTTTTGAAAAAAGCTAAACATCTTTCCACTGCCACTCTAAAGGCTCACCAACTTAGATAAGTTGGTGAAACGGACCATACTTTTGTCAACTGTAGATTAAGGTCATTGGTCTATAACTTTCTACTTTTATACCTTTTATCCTTTTTGTATTATATTAGGATGTGAGTTATGCAATACCATAGTCACAAGTCAAAAGGCAATCTGCCTTTTGACTATACATTAATATTGTTGTTTAGATTATTGTTTCCAGCTGCCTTTCAAAGTATAGTCGGCTAAGATGTAGTATAAATTAGCTCGGGTTCTTATATTTATCTTTATGCTTTGTAACACTTGTAATAGAACTTGAGAGCATTATACAACATTCTTGAAAACCAAAACTTGTCTTGTTCTTGTTCTGTCTCATACTTGTGTTCATAGTATCATCAAACTAAAGCCTGGTTCCCTATTTGATCTGTTAAGTGTTCTAAGTTTCTACTCATTGTGAACCTAATTGTATTGACCCCTTCTATCGTCCTACAATTGGTTTCAGAGCATTTTAGGCTCTTGATTGTAAGATCTCACCATCATAAATCCCTTCGGTTTCACAAAGCACTTAACAACTCAAATGGTAGCTCTCACAAAGGCTGATATGGAAACCGGTACTATGATAAAATCTCCACTGATCACTCCTGCGACTTGGATACCTGGTGGCAAAGAATGGAAGGCTTCATCAAGTCTCAAGACAGTAGGATGTGGGGATCTGTTGTCTTAGGACCTCATGTACCATGCACCTCTTCAGCTGCTGCTGGTGATGGCATGATACCAAAGGAAGTGGCTGACTACTCTAAAGAAGACTGGAAGAAAAATGATATAGATCAGATAGCTATGACCGTCCTCCAAACTGCTCTTCCAAACTCTATCAACAAAGGCTTCAAGAAGTTCAAAACTACTAAGCAACTATGGGATGCACTAAAGCATATGTACAAGAGGTCTAATGAAGCAAAAGAGAACAAGAAAGATCTCTTGAAGCAGTAGTTTGAAAACTTCACCTTTAAGACAGGCGAAACCATGACTCAACTATACCTCAAGTATGTTGAGATTATGGATAGTCTAATGGATGTTAGAGTAACTCTTAAGAATATGGACATTGTGAGGAAATTCATGTCCTCTCTTCCCAGACAATGGACACAATATTTTGTGGTCATCAGGAGGACTGAAAAGCTCATGACCCTCACTCTCCTTGAGTTATATGGTATTCTTAGTGGATACCAGATGGAGATGAACATGCAAAATCCTTCTGGCAACTCTAGCAATTAGCAGAGTTCAGCTGATAGGATCAAATGTACCAATCTGTGATGATTTATGAACACAATTCAATGAAATACACACAAAGTAATCAAATCAAGCAAGATATCAACAAAATTCAGAGTTTTATTAATATCAAGCAAAGACAATTACAAAGTATGTAAGCAGGTTCGAATACAACTCATTACCTACTACTTGTAAGTCTAAGCTATTTATAATGAAACAAAAAGTAAAGGAACTAACTAATTACAAAACTAGTCACTATACTATTACAAAGTATTAAAAAGACAACTAAATACAACATGTTAATCTTTTTAGAGCACTAACAATACTCCCCCTAAGATTTACATGGTCTTGGGTCTTCAAAATCTTCAATCTTGTCTTCTTTTTCTTTTCTTCATCTTCCATCTTCAGCTTTTATCTTCAGCTTTTATCTTCATCTTTTATCTTCATCGCTCAAAAAATCTTCTGGTTCTTACTTTTTCAAACTTTTTTACAGACAAAAATAAGATATAACTAGGATGTAAAAGCTTCAGTTCAAAAACTCCAAATAAAGTAATCATGTCCTCATCCCATCATTCAAGATTTCGGACCAACTTAAGCTCAAACTTCTCAGTGTTATAAAACCATCTGAGAATTGGCTTTGAGTTTTGATTACCATCAATCACTTTAAGAACAGGAGTTGTGACCTTCTCAAAATAGTTGTCATAAAATTCAATCATTGAATGTTCCTCCTCAGACTGTAATCCTTTGAGCTTTTTATTGTTCTTCAAAGTAACAAAGTACTCTTTGTCCTCTTGATCACATCTTGTTTTAAGAAAATTACTTGATCGATCCAATCCTCTTCTTAATAATTCTACCATCATCTTGCCACGTTTCGAATCAGAAGGATTGATCAGAGGTAAACTATTCAGCTCTTTCAGATCTTGCACTGGAAGTTTTATGATGCTAGAGTAAAAGTGATATACATCACACACAACATTTACCCTCTTTATCAAAAATGCATCAAATACTTCATCATACTTCCATGCGATAATCTTTACTTGGTTTGTAAAATCCGGATCAATCATAGCATTCAACAATTCAGCAACTGATTGTCCTCTTTGTAGTACATTCCTTACCAAGTCTCCAGTTGATCTTGAATTATCAAAGATTTGCCTTTGTTCAGTAGAGGCTTTGTATGCTTGTCTTTCTGGATCAGCAAACATTTCAATCAACTCTTTCTGTGATCATGTGCATCTGTCTTTCTTGCCATTTGTTTGATCTCCTGTGGCTTTAAAATTCTTGTTCTTTTTGTGATTTCAAGATATTGAGGATTGTCTGTATCAAGTATAATCATCTTCTTCAATTGTTTCTCTGTTTCTTGAAAACTTTTGACAAGGTTCCTCAATGATACAGATTGTAATCTCTTCACTTTCCTCTACGGATAATTCCTAGCTTGCAACCATGATCTTAAAGCTGGAATACTCATATCATCTGGATCAGGATGGTGCAACTCAGAGCTAGATAGTTCTTCTACATAAATAACCTCTTTTGCTCTAGTCCATTCACCATGCTCAATAACAATCTCATTTGGATCAACTGGTTTAAATGACTCTGCAGAAATGCATTTCTCATATTCATCATTAATCTGAGAAACTGTAAGTCCATCCAAATATACTCGATTGTATTTCATCCTCACAAGATAATTATATCTTTCTTCAAAGTCTTGTGGAACTTCGTCTTGTTCTTGATTTTGTTCTTGTGAAGAGAAATGTGATACAAATTGAGCTTCATCAATATCTTCATCATATAAAACTTCATCATACCAATCATCATTATAAACTTCCTCAATATCTTCTAATGCTTCAATCTGTTCTTGAACATTTTGTTCTTCAACATTTTCTTCAATTCTTTGCACTTTGGAAGATGATTCAGTTAAATTTGTATCTGCTACTGCATCAATTTTTCTTTTGCCTTTTAGCTGCTCAAGATTTTCTTCAACATTTATCTCAGCAGTTATCACTTGCTCTGGTGAGATAGGTTTTTGAGCATCTTTTTCTTTTAGTAAATCATCTTTTAGTTTTTCATTTTCTTCTGTTAGTTTCTTAAACTTCTCTTCAAGAATATGATAGTCCTTGATCATTACTTCAAAGTTCTTAATGACATCTTCTTTATCTTTGGCAAACCTCGCAATCTTTTCATCTTTCAATGCATTTTCTTCAGTCAACTTTAAGTTTGCATCCTTTAGCTTTTGAATCTCCTTTTCAAGAGATATGTTCATCTCTTTCATCCTTTCATTCTCCACTTTCAACTCTTCAATTTCTTTCTCTTTACTCAAATTGTCTTCTTTCAATCTCTCAATCTCATCAATATCCACTGTCTCCTCTGTTTGTACTGACACATTGTGTGTAGTATCAACAGGAATTTCTTCTACTCCTTCATTCACATCAGCTTCAAAAACTGGATCATATAACATATCATTCATAAAATCAAAATCAAAGGTTTGATTTTGTGAATCTATTTCATGTACAACATCATCATGAATATCTGCAACATTGGATTCTTCAACCATGTTTTGAGGTTCATTGACAGTATCATCCTCATTCCTTTCATCATTTTCTTCTTGTTGTGCTTCAGTTGCACCATCATTTCCATCATCATCATCAGTATTATCATCACTTTTTTCATCTGATGAGCTTTCAGGAGCTTCATCCTCACTTTCTTCAGCATCATCATTATTATCATCATCTTCATTGGTATCATCATTTTCTTCTTCTGATGAGCTTTCAGTAGATTCATCCTCACTTTCTTCATCATCTTCAACATCCTCAATGAGATCATTTGGATCTATTGGTTCATCTTTAGATAGATGAAAGTGTTGCTGATTGATATCTACTTCATTCATAGATACATTCCTGATATAATCAAAAACTAGAATGTTTTGAGCACTAGTGATCATTGCCAGTCTTTTATAAACAGCTTCTAACATATGCTCTAACTGCAGCTTATCTCCTGTAACTCCTTCAACATACAGATCTGGATTCGCTTCATTAATAAGCAATTGGAGAAATCTTGGATACATCAAGTATTTATTTCTCATGCCTTTTTCAAGATTAAAAATGAATCCATTCATTATCCACTTAGCCATATTAAATCTTCTGTTTGTGGCTAAAGGAATAATGGGAGATGCAATGTCTACTGGGAATGAATCCCAACCAGCACTTCATTTAGACATGCAATGTTGAAATATGTAGCACAACAGCTTCCAATGCTTATACACTCGTACTCTGAAAAATTGCTTCTTAGGGAAATGATCTGGATGACCCATTTGTAGAAATACATCTCTGCATTCATTGAAGGTATACTCTGATAAGTCTTCTGGGTCATTTTCACCAAGCCTTAGAGCTATTTTGATTGCTTGTTCAGAAACTTCAAGCATTCTTTTTGTTGTAATAGAAGCTCTTAGAACTTTGTTCCCTTCTTCATCTCATTCTACTTGTGCAGTTCTCCAAAATCTTTTGATCAGTCTTCCATTGATCATTGGTCTTGCACACATTGCATAGACATATTTTGTTCTAAGCAGTAATCTAATAATTTCTTCATATCCAATGGCTTCTCTGTTTTCATCATCTAAGTATGCAGCAACATTGTGTTTTGGCTCAAACTTCAATTCTGCCATCTGCAAAACATAGAGAAAATAATATGAGAACATTGAGATTTTACTTAATGAAATTCATTTTTACATATGAATTGGCAATTTTGACTTATAACTTTACATTCAATTTTGACTTATGATTTTGACTTTTGATTTTAACTTTTGAATTGAGATTTTAATTTGTGAAACATTAAACTTTATTCATTTTGAATTTGTTATCAAATATTTGAATTTTGATTTATTTACTTTTTGTTAAAAACAAATTATTATTATTATTATTATTATTTTATTTTAATTTTTTTTTAAATCTGTCTGTTCATCTTCTTCTTCTTCCATCGAAGAACAACTGATCGAACCATTATTAAATCATTTGTACTTTCAGTTGATGAACTTTATGTCAAACAACTTGCAATCAGATACTTGTCAACAATCCAGAGTCAATTTTAGATATGATTCAAGTTTGATTAGTTAAACTTTGAAGTATATGGTGTTCGAACGCACAAATAGTATTCAAACGCCTATACCTATAATCTGATTTAACCACAATTTACTGATTTGAATCACAAACTTACGTTTATAGATCCAAATAATATCTACAATCAACAGGATTTGATGAAATCACAGATGAAATGAGAGTTTGATGATGACTGATAGTCGACAGTTCAGGGGCTTGTTTGTGGAAAATTTTGAGTGTGAATGAGAAAATAAGTGTAAGTGTTCAATTTATATTAAGTGAAATTTTAGACGCACGAGCCCTGTTTCGGCGTATGGAACCCAAAAATTTACTAACTTTTTAGACGCATGAACATTGTTTGTGCGTTTTGACTTAGACGCATCGGAACTGTTCAGACGCATAAGCACTGTTTAGGTGCTTTTGCACTGTTCAGTCGCATGGAGTTCCTGAAACGTCTAACACTTGTAATTTTTAAACTTTTCAACTATGTAGATGCATGAGACATTTCAAACGTCTAACATTTGGTCAAAGTCAGACACATTCACTGTTTAGGCGCATGGGTTTATGACAAACGCCTAACACTTGATTAAAATCATGGACTTAGTACAACTATTTAGGCGCATGGAATGTGAAAAACGCCCAACACTTGTATAATTCCATGGACTTATTACAACTGTTTAGACGCATGGGAATGTGTCAAACGCCCAAACACTTGTATAATTCCTGAAAATTCATCATGCTCCTTTTTAGACGTATGCACACTCTTTAGGCGCATGAGTTGACTTTGAGTTGATTTTCATGAGTTTAACACTTGTAATTACCAAATTCTTCACCTGCACACTGTTTAAACATATTAGTAATATTTCATACTAATATTTAAACATTTTAAGCATAATTTTAAATTTTTCAAAATTTATACCTTTTAGTCCCTCAATTTTGAACTTTTTGCATTTTGCACTCTCAATTCACAAAATTTTATTTTCTTTTTATTTTTAAAATTTTATTTTGTCCCTTCATTTTAGTCTCAACATAAAATCAATTATCATCTAATTTTCAACTTTTGACAGAAGCATTTTCACTTGCAAATTTATGAAGGTTCATATTATACTTTTCAAAAATTACATTTTCAAATTACACATATACTTTAAACATATAGCATCATCCCCTTTCAATTCACCATTTTAACTTTGATTTTGATTTTTTGAAAACAACTCTTTCATTTATTACTCCCTTAAACTTTTAAGTTTGAAAAACTTATAAGTTTCCTAGGTAAGATAATAAGATCACACATCTCATTGTGACATTGCCTTCACACACAAAAAACATGCATAAAATCAAAATGAAAGCAGAATCAAAATCTAATATAGACAAAAGAATTAATGTCTGCAGTAAGATCATATTAATGAAGATCAGCACATTAAAATAAAAGAAATGTGAATAGCCATAGACAATGAATAAATCCTGATCAAGTGTGTTCCAGGTCAGTGATATCACAGCAAAGGAGACACAAGATCTAAGGACAGACAATGAGTGTTTTTGACAAATTATCAACTCACTTACTTTTTCAATTCTTTGATTGATTAGGGTAGATTTAGATATGACATGATGTAAATCATACAGAGACTGAGAGAGCTCAACCATCATCATGATATGCAAGAAAGAACACATACTCAACTTATTACCTGAAACATATGTATCACCAGAGTTCATGTTACTTAAATTAATAGGGAATGATCATGGATAACCATTTGATCAGCTCTGACTATTCATGTGAATAGTTTGTGCACATTGGCATCTTTTGAATCAAAAAGAGAATCCAGGTGTGTAATCACTTACAACAAAGGATATCTCAGCACTTCAGGTCTATGATGACTCATAACAGAGAAGTGATATGATGCTTTGTAACAGATCTCATGATTAAACACAGTATCAACAGGTGTGAGTGGTGTAACTTAACAAGCATTCAATTTGAGAAGCCAAAACAACTCAAAAGTACTCAGATGAATACACACAAGCATTAAGATTTAGTGTGATCATAAGAATTTACTTTTTCAGTATAATAGTCAGATATTGTCTACACATCATATCTGATCATGTCAGACTTTATTAATGAGTGAAGTATGTAACTGATCTCACTAATGTACTATCATTTCTCATATATTGCATAACATATTCCTTTTTGAAAACAAATGTAACCAAATAATTAGAAAAAAATTCTATTTTTGTAGATTTGATTTATATTTTTGTATTTGATTTTTCTAAGGAAACATAAATCACACACACAAAATATAAACAGGCAATTAACAATGAGAGGATCATTTATTATGATTTTTTGATTCAGAGAGTTCACATATGATTTATAAGACCAATTGATTCTACTAAATACTCAAACCGTCCTGGTAGGAAGGCTTTAGTAAATAGATCTGCCAACTATTTTTCTGTTGCAATTTGAATCAATATGATTAATCCTTTCTCAGAGTTATCTCTGAGAAAATGATATCGAATTTCGATATGTTTTGTTTTTGAATGTTGAACAGGATTAGCTGTTATGAACATAGCAACAGTGTTATCAATGTAAATTGGTGTTTTAAGAAAATTGAACCCATAATCCAGTAGTTGATTTTGCAACCAGAGGATTTGAGATCATCCTGCTGATGCAGCAATGTACTCAGCTTCTGCAGTTGAAAAAGAGACATTTGTTTGTTTCTTACATTGCCACGAGACTAATCGGGGACCAAGAAATTGACACCCACCCAAAGTAGATTTTCTATCTTGACAACATCCACCATAATCATTGTATGTATATCCATATAGTTCAAAGTTACCCTCGTAAGGATACCAAAGCCCTAAGGCTGGTTTACCTTTGAGATAACTGATTATCCTTTTGACAGCAATTAAGTGAGATTCTTTCGGGTCTGATTGTACCTGGCACAAACACAAACAGAATACATAATGTCTGGTCTAGATGCAGTAAGGTTCATCAAAGAACCAATCATTGATCTGTATAACGTTTGGCCAATAGATTTTCCTTTTGGATCAGGTTCAATCTTGGTGTTAACATCTGCTGGAGTTCTTATGGACTGACAGTCTTGCAACTTAAATTTCTTCAAGAGCTTGTCAAAAAACTTCTCTTGATTGATGAAAATTCCATCGTCAGTTTGCTTGACTTGAAGTCCAAGTAAGAAATTAATTTCTCCCATAGAACTCATTTGGAACCGAGATTTCATGATTTCTTCAAATTCATTGCACAACTTTGGACTGGTAGAACCAAATATGATGTCATCAACGTACACTTGTACACATAAGAGATCATCATTATCCTTCTTTATGAATAAAGTTGGATCAATTTTCCCTCTTGTGTATCCATGTTGGATTAAGTGTTGTGATAACATCTCATACCAAATTCTAGGGGCTTGATGAAGTCCATATAAAGCTTTACTCAGCTTATATACTCGATGTGGAAATTCTGCATCCTCAAAGCCTGGGGGTTGCTTCACAAACACATCGTCAGTGATAGGACCATCAAATTCTACAGTTGATTTCTCGGGGCTGAATTCGTATGAAGACGTTGATAATGATAGACTAAGGGGGAGTATTGTTGGATCTGGAAAAGATAGTCTATATTATCAACACAATGAAAGTCAACAAAAGTCAATGTCACGGTCAAAGTCAACAAAAGTCAAACCCGACTCGTTCGAGACGAGGAACCGAGACGAGACGTTGAAGATTTAAATGACTAGGAGTTTTATTGTAATAAATATATTTTGTGTGAACAAAATATATTTTGTCTTGTTTTTAGTCATTTTTATGCTTTATATGTAATTTTGTATTAATTAGCCTAAGTCTAGGGGGTTAAGTGCAATTAGTGAATATTAGTCTAGACTATAAATAGGTTAATTGTCATTAGTGTTGGTTAATGGTTGAATGACCATGTTGGACCAAAAGAACCAATGAGCCGGATCAGAAAAACCTTTAAGTCCCACAGACGTCACAACAACTACTGAAGTCCACAACAGCTGAAGACAACAACTGATTACAAAGTCTGAAGACACAAGTACTGAAGACAAAGTCTGAAGACAAGTGCTGAAGACAAAGTCTGAAGACACAAGTACTGAAGACAAAGTCTGAAGACAAGTGCTGAAGACAAAGTCTGAAGACACAAGTATTGAAGACAAAGTCTGAAGACAAGTGCTGAAGACAAAGTATCAGACGTTGTCATAACAGCTGAAGAGGACTTCTTCAGTAGTTATGACGGTTTACTTTCAGTAGTTTTATGTTTTCTCTTTTCAGTAGTTTTGTAAAACGACTGAAGAGCTTGTTCTTCAGTCGTTGTAGTATCAGTAGTTTCTTCAGTTGTTTTATGTTTTATACTTAGCACTCTGACATGTTCTCAGTAGTTGTGAACATTTCAGTAGTTTGTTAAGTATTAGTTATTTTTGTACTAGATCTGCTAGTAATCACCATCCCGTGATTGCAGCAGTGATTGCACTCTATATAAGGAGTGCCAACCTTATTGTAATTGTGAATGATTTAGCAATAATATTGGGCATTATTGAAACATTCCTTATTACAGAAAAAATATTCTCTCGCATTTGTTTACAAGTAACAAACTCTTGCTATAATCTGTCTAATTCTTGATTTCATTCCGCTGCATTACACTCTAATACTTCAAACTTGTGATCGCTGATGCTGACAAATGGTATCAGAGCCGGTTAATCATTGATCGATCTAATAATTGATCATTGAAACTGCTATTCAAGATCCAAGTCTGATTGAATTAGCATTTTTTTTGCAAGAAACTGTTATAGAGATTGAATTTTCTGTGCTTTTAATCATTCATCCTGAGACTTATTCTTGGTTTTCATTGAGTTTGTTGTGGTGTGTTTAATTTTTTTTTAAGCTTGAATAAAATTGTTTTTGGATCCAGAATGACTACTCCTTCCAATGATCCTCACAATACTGGTTCCTCAACCAAGCCTCCAATGCTGGTTAGGAATGAGTATAACATATGGCAACGTCGTATGCTCCATCACCTGTCTGTTAACAGCTCAGGTTGTTGGACATCAGTGGTACATGGTCCACACAAGCCTATGGTGAATAACCCGGAAACCAATAAAATGGTTCCGAAGAGGAAGGATCAATACTCAGATAAGGATAAGAAATTGTTTGAGATAGATGCAAAAGCCCATGGAATTTTGGCCATGGCACTACCCAATGAAATTTATTCTGGGCTAATGCATTATGAATCTGCCCATGACCTCTGGAATGCCTTGAAAGAACAATTTGGAGGAACAGATGAGGTCTTGGCAAATAATAGAGAGATCCTTGCCCAACAATATGAGACATTCTCTCATAGGAAGGGTGAGACACTGACTCAACAGTTTTAGCGGTTCTCTTGTTTGATCTCTGAATTGAAAATGGTCAAACATGAGTATACTAATATTCAGATGAATAACAGATTTCTCAGATCACTGCCTGAGAGATGGGATACATATACCATTGTCCTACGCTCCAGTGCAAATTTGGACAAACTATCTCTCACCCAACTTCATGGGAAATTGCTCACATTTGAGAGAGAGATAGAACAAAAGAGAAAACTGTCTTCATCTGGTAAGCTCACTGAGGACTTTGTACCAGGCAACACTGCTCTGGTTAGTCATGAGTCAGAATATGCTTCATCTGAATGCCAGTATGATGAGCATATTGATTTCTCTTCAAACATTTCTGATTCAGCATTTGTGAGTGTTGATAGTCAATTTACTGGGTGTAATAATGACAATCTATGCTTCATCATGGTTGATCTTAAGGGGATTGCTGATGATGACTTAGAAGAGATGAATATTTTGAGCCAAATGGCCTTGATAAATATCAGATCTCAGAAGTTCTACAAAAGAACTGGAAGAAAGTTCCCAGGACTCTCTGGCAAAACCAAAGTTGGTTTTGACAAGAGTAAGTTGAGGTGTCACAGATGCCAAAGGCTTGGACACTTTGCTAGAGAATGTAGATCATCTGGATCTAATTCCTCTTCACCTTTTGTGACTTTTCCTAGCAATAGTCAACAAAACAAAGGGCAACATCCTGTCAATTCTAGTCATCAGTCTCAACTACAATCTCCTGCATATTTTATTCCTCAGGGTCAAATGCCTTACCCTTACCCGTGTTATTACATGCCACAAACCAGTCAAGTTCAAGCTCCTATGGTATCACAACCTCATGCACTCCCAGAACCTCAACCATCTCATCAACCCCCTCAACCTCAACAACATAGCTTCTTCACCCCAGAAGTTGTTGATTGGAGCAGCTTGCCAGATGACATGTCTGGTCATGAACAACTGTTCACAAGTGTTGATCAACATGGTGGTGATAGTCCTTTTGGGAATCTGGCACTTATGGCTCTGGAATCAACTGAGGGTTCCTGCTCAACTGCATCATCTTCACAGGTAACTTAGGTATCTTCAGAGGCTAAAGCTAAGTTATGTTCTGAATCTTGCATTGCTGCCTTTGTCTCTATTAGAGAGGCAAATGTAGCATTAATAAATGAAAAACTTGAGTTTGAGAAAACAATTTCCAAAAGACAAGCTGAGTATGAGTCTGCTCTTAATAGTAAAAATGATGAGATTTATTAGCTTAAATGCCAATTAAATGATGAAAAGGCTAAGCTAGAGGTTATTCTGGAAGACCAAAAAAGTCTTAAAGAAACCCTTGCAGTCACCCAAGTAGAGTGTGATCGATGGGTACAATCATGCAAAGGTTTTGAGATGCTTCTTAGTAAGCAATCAGCTTCCAATGTGAAGTTTGGCATTGGTTATAATCACACTGCTCCTCCTACAGATTTTGCTCCAAGAGTAGAGGTGAAATCTGATGGAGAAAGCAATAACCAATCCACCTCATCATGTGATTCACTTTTTGATAAAGCATCATCAAAAGTTGAAGTCAACACTAAGCCCTCTCAGAACCTATCAGCTGATGTTGATAGTTCAATTACTGACACTCACATGATCAAAGAGTTGGTCAACTCAGGAGTTGTTTCTGAAAGTCCTGAAAGGACTGGAGAGCAAGATTTAACTCCTGAAGTTCAAGCTCCAACTACTGACAGCACTGAAAAGAAGAAAACTGTCAGTAGAAAGAGTTTGAAGACTACTAAAGAGGAAGTCAAGAAAGCAAATAGTGCTTCCAAAGTACTGAAGAGCAAGTCTTCAGTAGTTTCATCCTCTTTAGTTCATGATCAACATAAGATGAAAAAGAAACCATGTGAAGTATGTGGTTTGTCTAATCATCTCACTGATGATTGTTGGTACAAAAGAGGATCTAAACTCAAACATAAAGATGAAATTAAAGAGAAAATGGTTAAAATGAAAAATGAGTTTAAAGCCACATTTGTACCAGCAACATCAGATCCTGTAATCCTTAAGTCCAAAAAGAAATCCATAAAGGAAGGGGTTAAGCAGGTAACAGCTGAGTTTGCTCGAATGAAGAAGGTGCAACATAAGAACTTATCAAACTCCAGTGCTAATGTGTCTGAAGAGCTGAAAGCTTTATCACAAAATCAGGCACAGCTGGTTATGATGGTTCAACATCTATTGGGAAGAGTCAACCAATTAGATGTTCCTATGTTGAATCCACAGAAAAGGAGGTCCAAGCCAAAGGATTCCTCTTCTCCACCATCTTCTTCCTCTCAAGCTGTTATTTCCAGCAAACTTGTTAGTCCACCATCTGTTGATGTGAATAGGCCCAAAACCAAAAAGGTTTGGGTCTCAAAATCTAACTAATTTGCTTTGTTCTGCAGGGTTCTTCAACATGCCACAGAGGCATCTGGTATGTAGACAGTGGAGGATCCATGCATATGACAGGAAACAGATCACTTCTTAATGACTACTCTCAAGGAAGGAAGGGATTTGTATCTTTTGGCAATGATGCAAAGGGTTACATCATCGGCAAAGGTTTTGTTTCCAATGGGGAAATAAAGTTTGATGATGTTAACCATGTGGAAAATCTCAAGTACAACCTCTTGAGTGTCAGTCAAATGTGTGACAAAGGCCATGTTGCTCTTTTCACAAGTCAGAACTGCCGGATTCTGTCATCCAAAGTTCTGAGTTTGATTGACAAGGTGTTGGATAAACACACTCTCCTTAAGGCCAAAAGGACAGGAAGAGTGTATGCCTTAGATCTTTCTAAGAAAATAGATCTCAAAGGTCATCCTTGCCTATTTTCCAAGGGTTCCCCTCAAGAATCTACACTATGGCATAGAAGGCTGGGTCATGTTAATCTCAAAAACATAAATCAGCTGATCAACCATGGTTTAGTAAGGGGATTGCCTATGAAGGAGTTTAAATGTGAAGATGACTGCACTGCTTGTCTAAAAGGAAAACAGCACAAAGTTTCATTTCCCTCCATAGAAGAACCTAAGTCCACAGCCTGCTTACAGCTTCTTCACATGGATCTCTTTGGTCCTGTGAGAGTGATGAGTATGGCTAAGAAGAAATACTGTCTAGTAATTGTGGATGATTACTCCAGATTTGTATGGACTTTCTTCTTGCATTCAAAGGATGAAGCAGCTCAGAAGATTATCAACTTTGTGTTGTATGTTGAGACGCAGTATTCCCTCTCAGTCAAGTGTATTAGAAGTGATAATGGAACAGAATTTAGAAACAATACACTTGATGAGTTCTACCTCTCAAAGGGAATCAAGAGGCATTTTAGCATTCCAAGAACTCCTGAACAAAATGGAGTAGTGGAGAGAAAGAACTGGACCCTTATTGAAGCTGCAAGGTCCATGTTGGCTGACTCTAGATTGCCAATGACTTTTTGGGCTGAAGCTATCAATACAGCTTGCTATGTACAAAATAGAGCTCTAGTAAATAAGAGGTTGATGAAAACTCCATATGAAGTTCTTCATCATTTGGCCCCTCTAATTTCATTCTTCAGAGCTTTTGGATGTCCTTGTTTCATTCTCAACACACGGGATCAACTCCAAAAATTTGATTCTAAGGTGGATGCAGGATATTTTGTTGGTTATTCATCAACTTGCAAAGCATACAGAGTCTTCAAGTGTAGAAAAAAGATGGTTGAAGAGACTCTACATGTTAAGTTTAATGAATCTCCAAAGGACAAGATTCCACAAAACCCTGTGGAGATATTTGATTTGGACATACTACAATATGCTCCTCATCAAACTCCTGCTATTGCTCCTGTCAACAGTTCTCCACCTGGTGGTACTGTTGGTGCTGATGATGATGATAGTAGTACTCACCTTTTCAGATTTACTGATCAACTGCCTGATTCAGCTAGACCTGATGTTCCTGTAGCTCCAGCAGCAAAATCCACAACAAATGCTGATGAGATTTCTACAACTTCAACTTCCTTTGAACTACCATCTACTGATTGGTTTCAAGGAAATACTTCACCATCACCATCTGTTGCTGCTGAGCCTGCTACAAACACTTGCACTGATCTCATTGTGTACCAAGATCTGAAGAATCACCCTATGTCTCAAATCATTGGTGATATCACTGCTGGAGTATCAACAAGAAGTCAATTGTCAAATTTCTGCTTCTATGCTCTCTTCATTAGTCAGCAAGAGCCAAAGAATTATCACATTGCTTTAAAGGACAATGGATGGGTTGATGCCATGCAGCTCAGCTTCTTCAGTTCAAGAAACAACAAGTGTGGGAACTGGTTCCTCTACCTCCAGGTAAGTGTGCAATAGGCACCAAATGGGTGTTTAGGAATAAGACTGATGAAAATGGGCTTATTGTTAAGAACAAGGCCAGACTGGTTGTTCAGGGGTTTGCACAAGAAGAAGGTATTGATTATGATGAAACCTTTGCTCCTGTAGCCAGACTGGAAGCAATTCGATTGTTTTTAGCTTATGCTGCTTATCAAAATCTCAAAGTTTTTCAAATGGATGTCAAAAGTGCTTTTCTGTATGGGAAAATTAAAGAAGAGGTTTATGTATGTCAACCACCAGGTTTTGAGGACAACAAACATCCTAATTGGGTGTATAAGCTTGATAAGGCTCTTTATGGGTTGAAACAAGCTCCTAGAGCCTGGTATGAGACATTATCAAACTTTCTTCTTGAAAGTAATTTTACTAGAGGCACCATAGATAAATCTTTATTCATTAAGAAAGCAGGGCAGCATAATCTACTTGTTCAAATTTATGTGGATGACATTATTTTTGCATCTTCTGATCCACAGTTGTGTGATGCCTTTACAAAGTTGATGCAACAAAAGTTTGAAATGAGTGCAATGGGGGAATTACAATTCTTTCTGGGTCTGCAAATCAAACAAAAGGCTGATGGAATTTTCATTCATCAGTCCAAATATACAAAAAATCTTTTGGAAAAATTTGATTTACAAAATTGTAAACCTTGTTCTACTCCCATGTGCAACACCACACAACTGGATACAGATCAGAAAGGTAAAGTGGTTGATGAAACACTTTACAGATGTATGATTGGGTCCTTGATGTACTTAACAGCTTCTAGACCAGATATTATGTTTGCTACATGTGTTTGTGCTAGATTTCAGGCTGTACCTAAGGAGTCTCATTTGATTGCAGTCAAGAGGATTTTTAGATATTTGCAAGGCACTCCATCTCTAGGTTTATGGTATTCTACTAGACATTCTGGTAAATTAGTTGCTTTTTCTGACAGTGATTATGCAGGGTGTAAGTTGACCAGGAAATCAACTTCTGGTGGATGTCAATTCCTAGGCAACTGTTTGATTTCTTGGCAGAGTAAGAAACAAACCTCAGTTGCTACATCAACTGCTGAAGCCGAGTACATTGCTGCTGCAAGTTGTACATCTCAGGTATTATGGCTTCAAAACCAATTATTGGATTATGGCATAACTGAGACTAAGACTCCATTGTTAATGGACAGCTCTTCAGCTCTTTGTATTGTCAAGAATCCTGTCCAGCACTCTAGGACTAAGCATATTGAAATCAGACACCATTTTATTAGAGATTGTTTTGAAAAAGGTCTGATTGATCCAAAATTTGTTCCTAGTGCTGATGAGCTTGCAGACATTTTTACTAAGCCTTTGGATAGTTCAACTTTCCACAACCTGGTGTTAAGGCTTGGTATGCTGCAGCTAGAATAAGTGACAACTACTGATGATCTCAGTAATAAATACTGATGATCATTGGTAACCATGTCATATATAAGTACTGATGACCAATGAAACCTCTGAAACTCAGATTTAAGTCTGATAAGTGTGGAGGTCAGACTGAAACAGCTGAAAAGCTATGAATTGACGACAACAGCTGATGAGTAATTTCTCTTCAGTTGTTTCTACAACTGCTGTTTCTAAACAACTGAAGCCACAACTATGTCTTCAGTAGTTTACAACTACTAAAGACTACCACTAAGTCTTCAGCTGTTTACAACAACTGATGACAAAACCACTGTCTTCAGTAGTTTCACAACTACTGATGACAAACACCATGTCCTCAGTTATTTCACCATCTGAAGTCGGAATTGTCCTCAGTAGTTTTATACCTACTAAAGACTAAATCAAAGACTTCAGCTGTTTCAATGTCTGACGGTTAAACCCAAGTCTTCAGTTGTTTTATAACAACTGATGATCACACCAATACGGTCAGTCATTTCAAACCTCTGAAAGTTAATGCCACGTCATCAGTAGTTTCAACAAATGATGACTAACACCAAAACCTTCAGTCGGTTCATAACCTTACCCTATAAATACCTTATCTCACCAGAGTTTTTCTCACCTCTCCTCTCAAACCTAACGTTCAAAAACTCTGTACCCTCTCTTCATCCATGGCAACCATGCAACTAAAACCACGACACAACTGTGTCGCTCACCTTACAAAATCACCATACTGGACCAAGTTTCACAACGCCATTGATTTAATGGTCCAGTCACCTTACCAAACAGCTTTTCTGATAAACCCCACTATATATGCCGAATCCCTTAGCCAATTCTGGACAAACATCACTCTTGTCTCTGAGGAGAATGACACAGAGTCGCTTCATTCTTTTGTCCATAGCCAAAAGGTGGTCATCAATCCAGAGATTCTTCGCCAAACCCTCAATCTGGATGATGCCACTTTCCCGACTAGTTATCCAAAGGGCACCACTGATCTATCATTTGCCCACCATGGATACGAAGGTAACCTGAGTGCCTCTACCATATTGAAGAAACATTTCCAGGATGCTGAACGGCTTATCTTTCATATGGTCAATGTCTGCCTGGCCCCCAAGACTTCATCATGGGATCAAATGTCCACAAGGTGGCAACAGGTATTGTACTCCATCCTTGAGCAACAACCTTTAAATTTTTCTGAAATACTATTCTTAGAGCTCAAGGATATGGCCCAAAAACAACTTTCTAACCGTTGGATATTATATCCTCGGTTCATAATGGCCATAATTGAAAACCAGCTTCAAGCTGAGGGACTTGTTGGCTTGGGAGTCCCTGCTATGGCTGTATTGCCTGAAGTATACTCCCGGCACAACTCTGACCAATCACTCAAAATGGCTGCCAAGCTGCGCAAACCCACGCAGCTGGAACCCACAGCCACCACCACAAAATCCAAAGTCCCCACCAAACCAAAAACAAAACGAACCAAAACAGCTATTCAGGAAGATGAGTCCCCTAAAGATGCTCCTGTACCACCAAGACAGGATATACTTGCTGGTGTAAACCCCCAGTAGTATCAGAGACTCACCCAGCCACAGCCGCTCAGGATTCCTCTCAAAAGGAACCTAAAGCAACCAAAGAAGGGGTACCCACAAATCTGGAATCTTCCTCATTTGAGGAGATTGCCATTGAAACACACCATTCTCCCCAGGTGCATACTACCCTATCTCCTAATGAAAATGCCCCCCAAAGTCCAACACTTATAATTGCAAATGTGCTGACTCAGCTGCATGCCTCTCCTCCTCCCCAACAACCACCTAAAGGGAAAACCACAGATATTGAGGTAGAGGATCAACATGCTTCTGACAACCCACAGCACAGGGGTTTAAATGTTCAGTCTCCTAGTGTAGATACGGAGATCAGAATATCTGGTGAGGCTGCCACCTCTTCTGCATCAGCACATGATCAGACTGAGGCTGGTAACATGGCTAAGACCTCATCAGAGGCAACAGCTGATGAAGGACATCGTCCTGAGGCTGGAAGTCCCCAGTTCCAAGAAAAAGGGGCACATGCTACAACTGGTCTACACCCAGGGCATGTACATCTTGCTCCTAGCAGGAGGTCAGGTGATTCAGCATCTGCTGATGATGACCTGGGCTTCTTTTATGATGTTCTAGCCCAGAACACAATTCTTGAGGAAGAAGTCAGTAGACTACAAAGACTACTTGACCAATTCTCTCAAGAAGCAAGTCCATCTGATACCACCATACACCCACAGATGGCACCTTCACCTGAAGGTCTCCTAAACACTCAGCCACTCAAAACATTCAATCCACCAGCCTCTCCCTCTGGCACTGCTTCTCAGGGACAGAACCCCTCTGAGCAAACAGCTGCTATCTTCCATAAATCCCTACCTCTCATCACCCCAATGATCACAGACATTGTGATCAAAACCTTGGATGACAGACTTCCCTCAATTATACAGCCACTGGTGGAGGAGATTGTGAGCACAAAGCTTTCTACTACTCAAACCCTTGCAACCAATGCAACCAAAAAGGGGGAGAGTCAGTTAGTCAAAGACAAAGGGAAGAACATATTGAAAGAGAGAGAACAGGAGGAAGAAGAGGTTGTGAAAGAGACTGAGAAGGAAGAAGAGTATGTGAAGGAAGCTGACACTGATCAAGTGAGTGAAAGTCACAAAGACTTTCATACCACATATAAGAAGAGAAAGATTGAAAGAAAAGAAAAAGAACTCCAACTTGATGAGATGGTCAAAATGGCGGATGCTACACATAGTAAATCTATGGACTCCATTATTGATCAACTATATAGACAAGGGTTCGATACTGCACAGCTTGACTCAGAGATTAGAAGACTTGAAGTTGAAGAAATTAACTCAAGATGGGCAAGTTATGATGTGTTAGAAAGAGAAAGACTGTAGATCATGATCAGATTCATTGCAAAGTATCTTGGAAGATCGTTGATAGAGATTAAGTCATGGACCAGGGACAGTATCTTGGCAATAACCACCAAGATCTGTACGTCTGAAGCATACACAAAGGGATTAGTGATTGAAGCACTAAATGAAGCAGGTGCTGGGAACAGAAACGAACTAGCAAAATACTCCAAAGCCTCACTCATTACAAGAATGCTAGAACAACCTGCAAAACCTACCACTTCAAAATCACCACTACCACAACCCATTAAACCAACTCCTTTACCCTCAAAACCAACAGTCGATGATGCATCCAAGAAGAAGAAGAGAAGGATGTTGAGGCTAGAAGAAGAAGATGAAGAGGATGATGAGGAAGAAGATAGGTTGCCTCTTTCTGCAGTACTAACTTTGCCTAAAGCCAAATCTATGCCCATCACTCCCACCTCACAGATGGAGACTGTGAGAGTAAAGATAGAAGAAGAGCAGCAGCAACGGCTTCATGATGAGGAGATGCTGAAGAGCATAGACAAAACTTATGCTGCTTCTTCATCAATAATAAGTATGAAGAAAGAAGCTCTGAGACTGTACACCCTTGCCAACACATTTCAATATCAAAAGGAAAAGGTGAGGATATGGCCTGATCCTAGGGTGGCTCACAGAATTGTGAAGAAGGACATTCCTGCAAGATACAAGGGCCAGATAAAAAGGATTGTAGATGAAGAGATCACAGTGGTCCTTGTAGTATCACCCTGGGAAATTGTAGAAGACTTCAAGAAGGCTTATGAGACTAAACAGCCTCCCCAAAAGATGTTAGAAAACAGAGTAATCAAGAAGGGGTTAGTCTACAAGAAGCTTGAGAACTTCAAACAAAATGAGCTCAGTCTGTTACTTGAAGGTAATCACCCAGATGAGTTTGCCTACAGACAGATCACAACAGTTGAGCTCAAAAATGGCAAACAGGCCAAATACATCTCAGAGCTGTATGGGCGTGAAGGATTGTTCGATGGTGAACCGGCGAATCTTACTATGGAAGAACAAATCATGTTTCTCAGAGCATACACCAGAGAATCCTACAGGCTTATACATGGGAAGTGAGTCTCATGGATAGGGGGAACAGCTCAGTGTCCAATTCCCCAATACAGAGCTCCCATCTATAATTTGCCAACCAAATCATCAGAGACTTACTTCCAGGCCAGTGCTTATATGGGTCATCTTCTCAACTGATCAAGAAGGAAAAAGACCAACCATTTTGCCAACAATAAGTGGGACCTCAATAAAGTTAAAGGTTTTGGCTGCATTGGTTCAGGGGGAGTTTGTTGGACCAAAAGAACCAATGAGCCGGATCAGAAAAACCTTTAAGTCCCACAGACGTCACAACAACTACTGAAGTCCACAACAGCTGAAGACAACAACTGATTACAAAGTCTGAAGACACAAGTACTGAAGACAAAGTCTGAAGACAAGTGCTGAAGACAAAGTCTGAAGACACAAGTACTGAAGACAAAGTCTGAAGACAAGTGCTGAAGACAAAGTCTGAAGACACAAGTACTGAAGACAAAGTCTGAAGACAAGTGCTGAAGACAAAGTATCAGACGTTGTCATAACAGCTGAAGAGGACTTCTTCAGTAGTTGTGACGGTTTACTTTCAGTAGTTTTATGTTTTCTCTTTTCAGTAGTTTTGTAAAACGACTGAAGAGCTTGTTCTTCAGTCGTTGTAGTATCAGTAGTTTCTTTTCAGTTGTTTTATGTTTTATACTTAGCACTCTGACATGTTCTCAGTAGTTGTGAACATTTCAGTAGTTTGTTAAGTATTAGTTATTTTTGTACTAGATCTGCTAGTAATCACCATCCCGTGATTGCACTCTATATAAGGAGTGCCTACCTTATTGTAACTGTGAATGATTTAGCAATAATATTGGGCATTATTGAAACATTCCTTATTACAAAAAAAATATTCTCTCGCATTTGTTTACAAGTAACAAACTCTTGCTATAATCTGTCTAATTCTTGATTTCATTCTGCTGCATTACACTCTAATACTTCAAACTTGTGATCGCTGATCCTGACAGACCAATTGATTGGGGTTTCCATTTGTAAACACATATTTTGCAATCTAATTGAAGATCAAAGGGGTTTTGATTGTGATTATCATATTTTGATCTAATTCTTCATGATTTGATTCAAGTTTGATCATCCTGGAGTTACAAAAACTATAAACCTTTTTCGAACACAAATTTAACAAATTGACTTGAATTTGATGAATTTAACTGCTAATTGTGATTCAAATCATGTTTCTGATGATGAAACACATCTGAAATTCACAAATTTTCAATTGAATTGTATATCAATCACAAATTCAGTGAAATTTTTGAGTTCGACAACTTCAAAAATTACTCACTAACAGCTTACCAACAGCTCTGATACCATTTGGTAGGATCAAATGTACCAATCTGTGATGATTTATGAACACAATTCAATGAAATACACACAAAGTAATCAAATCAAGCAACATATCAACAAAATTCAGAGTTTCATTAATATCAAGCAAAGACAATTACAAAGTATGTAAGCAGGTTCGAATACAACTCATTACCTACTACATGTAAGTCTAAGCTATTTATAATGAAACAAAAAGTAAAGGAACTAACTAATTACAAAACTAGTCCCTATACTATTGCAAAGTATTAAAAAAACAACTAAAGACAACATGTTAATCTTTCTAGAGCACTAACATCAGCCCTTCATGTGGTTGAATGGGATTGCAGAGAACCATAATATCATCTCATTTGCTACCCGGAAAACTCATAAAAGGGTCCTTTCGTTACCTTCCCGAAGACACCAAGGGAAAGGTACATCCAAGGAAGCCCATTCCAAGAGAAAAAATCTTCTCAAGCCTTTGTGTCTACTGATGAAATCAGTGGAAATTTTCTTTTCACTCTTAAAGACTTAAACTTTATCCATCCAGATGATCTAGAGTACATGGAGATAGTCCAGCAGATGGCGCTTCTCCCTCACAGAGCCAAAAACTTTTATAAGAGGACATGAAGGATGTTTCCCAGTAATGCAACCAATTGAAACTTTGGATTGAACAAAAGCAAAGTGAAGTGTTACAACTATAATCAAATGGGACACTTTGCTAGAGAGTTCAAGGCACCAAGATCAAATGGTGGTCAAACACAAACCAGACCAAACTACACTGATGGAGCTCCACAAACTGAGAAGTCCAAGGAGCAAGTTGAAGTTGGACTTGAATAAGGAGCCATTGATTGGAGCTTCGAGGTTGAAGATGCAATGCCAAACCAAGCACCGATGGCTGATCATGAAGAAGCCAAGGTATTGCAACATCATTGTACCCATGAATGTATTGCAAAAGTTAACATCGGATCTTAAGTCCTGAAACATATCAAAAGCTGATTTTAAAATAGCTAAAAATGATTATAAACTTCAGATAGAAGATCTAAAGAAAACCATTTCAACTCTTAAGCATGAACGCACCAACTACATGACTCAAATCAAAGATCTCATTACTAAGTTAACTAAAGCCAATGTTGAGCTTGTGATTAGCAAAACCAACACAGAAAATTGTGTTCTTGAAGAAGAGACCTTCAAGAACATTATATACTCATCCTTGAATGCAAAGATTTGTTATTAGAAAAAGTAGGGACTGGGATCTACTGAGATAGCTCCTTCACACACACTACTATATGTAATATCTCCAAGGTGTCAAACTTGTCAAGATGAGCTTCCCCTCATAGACCCCATTCAAGAAGAGGATGAAGATGAAGAGGAGATCATGAAGGATGGATCTGAGATGAGTCAAGAAGATCATCCTAAGAAGGGTCACTATTCTCTTTAGGAGAGGAAAGAACCAGGACCAAGTCTAAAATAAAGAACTTGATCATAGCAGCCAAGAGAAGATCAAAGAAAGTTCAAGAGATCAAGGCCATCTTCAACTCCAAGCAGGAACAAGTCTATATCTTTACAGCATTTAAAGATGTGAAGACTAAATACCCAAGTATAGACTCTAGTACCAGGAGTTCTAGTTTATGTTCAACTCATCCCTATGAAGAAATGAAGGCAGATCATCTGTGCACCATAGCTACACAACTTGAATCATCTAGTTACAAGAGCAAGCCTCACCCTAAGAAGCCTGTTGCATCATGTGTGAAGATGAGAATGGATGTAAAAAGTGACCAAGTTCATCCTTCTATTCAAAAGAAGACTCTTAGAAGGAAGCCAATTGATTTCATCATGTGTGATAGTACATCTCATCTTGCCAAGGATTGTCTCTACAATCCCAAAAGTACTATGAACATGTCCAAGAAGAAAACTTTTGGACCCTGAAAGGATCATACATGCCAATTCAAATGGTTGTTGATGTTTGTTCTACTGGAAATCTCCCTAAGTCCAAGAACCAATGCGGATGAAGAATATGCACATCAGAAAGGAGACAAGTGGCTATCCGCATTCGTATATGCGGATGACCATAGAACAAATGCTGACAAGTATTTGTTCTTCCGTATTAACAAATGGTGACAGCTGAAAAAATGCTGCCAAGTATTTGTACATCCGCATTAACTAATGCGTATGCTCAGCAACAAATGCGCCAAGTGTTTGTTCATCCTCATTTCTCAATGCTGATGACCAAACACCAATGCGATAGAAGAAAAAGAAATGTTGGTTAAGATCAACACATCCGCATTAGTTAATGCGGTTGAACAAAAGAAATGCTGATGAATACTTTTGTACTTAGACTAGTTTCCTGATGTATAGTACATGGGTAGTTTAGTCATTTTCTAAAGGCACTTTGTCAACCTATAAATAGGATAGAAAACCCCACTTTTGTGGACGACTAGACTTGACAATTAGAATATTTCGATAGTCTTATGTTTCAGAGGTGTCTTGTTACTATTTATTGCTAAAACCATAGCATTCCTTGTAACTTTTCACCGCCATTAATTCAAAAGCATTTATGAGTATTTCAAAACATTATATGACCTATGTTAACATGCTTTCGCAGTATATTCACTGACTCAATCATCATATTCGGTCCTAGTTGATTCACATCAACTGAGAATCTCATTCTCACACCCAGTCAATTGGTATCAGAGCTTCGGCTCTCGATTCATCTTTAGGTCTGCTCAGATCTTAACTAAAACTCGATTGATCTGGTGATTGAGTTGCTGTTAGAGAGTTAGTCTACCTCTAATCAGTATTCATGCTGAAATCCTTCTAAAACATCGACCAAGTCACTGTTCATCCATACCGAACCAAGAATATATCTGTGAACAACTTATTCTACTCAAAAAACAAAACAACAATATCACAATCCTTAATATTAAAGCAAATAGAATAGTTACAGACGGTTCTCTAAACCTAAACAACTGCTAGTGTTTATCAGAACTGTTAAAATATTCACAAATAGACTGTTTGGACCACTTTCTAAACTTGGTGATACTCCTAACTATAGTTTCGCAAAAAACCCCATAGTTTTGTTGGTTGAACACTCAATTTCGCTAGACGAGCAGACAGGTTCGCAGAACGGGTTGAAATGACGAACCAGCCCGTTTTTAACCCAAAACTTCAACCTTTACACCCAAACTATATCTAACCTTTTTACATGTTTTCTTATGCAAAAACGTGAGTTTTGTATGATTCTTTGCCACTTTAAAAACCCCCAAAACCCTAGAATCCAGGTATGATCTAAAGAGACGTTTAGATGATGATTCTTACATGGATTCTTGGTCTTTTCTTGTTGTTTGGATGCCCACAAACGCAGATCTTCAACCCTTTGAGTGATCGAGCCTCGAATCCCCACTTTCTCTCTTTACACTCTCTCTCTCTTTACACACTCTCTCTAGAAAGTTGGTTGTTGAGTTGCAAATAGGAGTGACTCTAGCTGATTCGCATATATATATATATATCGGGTGTTCATGGGACCTTAAACCCGCCTAACACACAACCCGTAAGGTTAACTTGGTCCATATTCCATTTCCCTCTTATTTACATTAAATAACCCCGACTAAGCCCATTATTATTAATTGGCTCGTTTTGACTTTATTCGGGGCGTTATAGACTGTTTGGACCACTTGGAATTAAAATAAATCTAATTACTATTCCAACAACCTAAAACAAGTTTATTATAATGGATTTACATAAATTTTCTGAACTTGGTGATACTCCTAAACCTCTTAAGCTAAAACACAAATCTGAGTTTAAGTAATGAAAAATCAGGTTTATGAATTACATTACAGGTGTAGATTTGGATAGGATTTCTATATGCAAAGGACCTCACATCCCGTGACACTCTTGGCTGACCAAGCTGCTTTGTACAAAACATCAAGAATACCCATTGAAGATCTAACTCTTGATGTTGATGATTACAAGAAGGTAAAGATTGACCTTAATGCATATTCCATTCTCACACAAGCCTTGAAAATGAATGTACTCAAAAGATTGGAGAAATATAGAACATCAAAGGTTGTGTGGGATGCACTACTCATCATGTGTGAAGGTAGCAGTGAAGTGGCTGAAATAAATAAAGACAAATTGGTCAATCAATATTTAACCTTCCATCACTCCAAAGGGGAGTCAATCTAAAAACAACTGCATAGGTTTGTGCAATTGGTCAATAATCTTGAGATTATGGGGGTTACATACAAAGTAAAGGAGCTGAACAAGAAGATGTTGCACAATCTCCTTGAAAGTTCGAAGCAAAATGTGACCATACTGAAAAACACACTTGATCTGGAAAGCACCAATCTGTATACAATGATTGCAAAAATTAAAGCTCTTGAACTTGATGAAAGGAGCAGAAACCTTGGTGGACCTCAAGTCATTGAAGCATACAAATTTCCATCAGATACTCATTATGTGGAAAATGCATTCATTACCAAAGATGATGATTTCATCTCACCCACAAATCAAGTAAAATCAACTGGATTTATTGTTGCTCCATCAACCAACAATCCATCATCCTCATCTCAATCAACTGGGTTTACTGCCACTCCTTCAAGTATGCCCGAAGACCAGAGATCTGAAGAGCAAAAGGCTACTTACAATGCCATTGTTGCTAGTTTTGAAGCTTACTTAGGAGGAAGACTCACTTCTGCTTGTTTAATCCTAGAAGACCTAGAAGAAATGGATCCTGATGATCTAGATGAAATGGATATACAGTGGCAGATGGCTATGATAGCAATGAGGGCCAAAACATTTTTTAGGAAAGGAAGAAAGCTAAGTTTGAATGAGAATACCAAACATGGATATGAAAAATCCAAAGTTAAATGCTTCAACTGTGGTATGACTGGTCACTTCTCAAGAGAATGCAATGCTCCAAGAAGAAACAACAACAGTTTTCAAAGGAATTCTCAGTGCAAATCATCACCACAACCAAGCTCAATCTTTCAATCCAACAATCAACCACAATATCATCGTCAAAACCAACATCAACAACCATACCAAAGTCAACCACAATTGACCAATCAAGCCCATGGAAGCAGCCAACCTACATCTAATGCTCTTTTCATCAGACAAGATGGAGTATGTGATTGGAGCCTGTATGCTGAGGAAGTGAAGCCTCAATTTCAAAATCATGCTCTTATAGCTCACATCAATGATGGCCCAACTCTAATGCCATCTGAGGTAAAATATAATATTTGCAGTGATAAATTCATTGCTAAACTGTAGGGATATCGTGAGCACAATCACAAGTTAGCTGCTAAGATTATAGAAGAAAAAGTAAAATCAGAGATGCTTAAAATAAAACTAAAAAGTTTTGAATTAAAATCAAACCACTCATATATGACATTGAAAAAGTGCATGGAGAAAAGTATACTCTTGCAGTTAAAAATGAACAGCTAATTGAAAAGTTAGCTCAATCCAAAGCTGAGCAATCAGTCACTGAAGTGAAACATGAAAAGTTTCAAATGTCCTCAATCAAGCTGCAAGGAAAGCTATATTCACAAAAGGATCCCAAGGATATGACTGGGATTGGATATAATTCATGTCCCCCATCATATAATGACAATTACACTGTCATGCCTAAGTCAGTCACTCTTACTGAGCAAAATGAACCTAAAACTACTGAACCAAAATCAAAAGTAACACAAATTACAAATCCTCAAAATCAAGCTAGGTCATCCAATTAAAATCAAAGAATGCTGAGACAAGTCAGTGAATGTCATCAAACCAAAAAGTCCAGTCAAAGCCATAGTGCCAATTGTGAAATTCATTCCTGCAATTTCCAAGAAAATAAGAAAATAGATGCTTCAGTGAAACCATCTGCTGAAAGCAGATCTGATTGTGAGATCAAATCTCCAAAGAAGTCAATCATATTAGACAAAGTTTCACTGAAAAGCAAAGGGGAAACCCTTCAGATTCAAAAAACTAAAGGCAAAACAGATTCACCATCAATGAAACTTAAGCAAGGAGTTGGTTTTGACGTCTTTAATAAAGATCATGTAAATCAACAAGAAAAGGAGGGCAGGAAAAGTTTGAGGAAACAAAATCAGCCTAATAGAGTAAAAAATAGTAGTGTTGTGAAACAAACTACAAAAAAGGTTGATCTTGCTTCTTCACCAAAATCAAAGATTGAGGCTCAGTTGAAATTTGGTAGATCGACTGAGGTATCAACATCAAGATCTGCTTCAACAGACAAACACATGTATTGTGACATTTGTGAAATGTCTAATCACAAAACAGATGACAGCTATTTCAATCAATACTGCTCAATCTGTGACATGAACAATCATTCCACCAAAAGTTGTTATTTTAACAAATATTGTTTTGTCTGTGATATGACTAATCACAACACATCTGATTGTTTCTTCAAACAAAAAGGCTTGAGAATTCCTCAAAACAAGCCCATCTCACCAATCTCATATGTGTAACCCAAAATCAGAAGTTGTTTTTATAATAAACAATCCAAGACTTCAAGTTCTTATGATGATTTGGGTAATCTGAAAGACTTGAAGAAAGTTCAAAGAAATTTAAATCGAACAAGCTCATGAATTTTATAAATCAAAATTGAAGTTTAACAATCAAAAACTTGTCTAGTTTCTTAAAAGAAACAGGAACCAAAGGTTTGAATACTCTTCTGACTCTTGAGTTGAAGTTGATCAAATGAAAGCAGCAAGATATCAACAAAAATCAAACAAAACTTCATCCTATAAGCCATACTTTAGAGGAAAATATCAAGATGTTACTGTCATGGATAGGAACATGAAACCCAAGACCATCATGGCTTGGGTTCCACATTCTAATTAGCTTTTTATATCCTTGTAGGGTCGTCCATACAGGTCCAATAGCCTATGGTATGTGGACAGTGGGTGGTCCTGACACATGACTGGAGATCATTCCATCCTTCATGATTTCAAACATATTCAAGGAACTACTGTGGCATTTGGTGGAGATTCACAAGGTGGCAGAATCACTGGTGAAGGATCTGTGCCAAATAGGATGTTGAGCTTTGACAGAGTGAACTACTGCTTAGCGTGTCTCAGATCTATAACAAGAAATATTCACTCACTTCACTGACACTCATTGTTACATTCTGAAACCAAGATTTCAAATTCCTGAAGAATGGGTTGTCTTAAAGACCCTGAGGAAGAATAATACTTATATCTTAAACCTCAATACTGCTCTACCGAAAGAAGAAACATGTCCTCTGTCAAAAGCATCGTTTGATGAGTCACAGCTTTGGCACAGACGTTTGGGACACACGAATTTCAAAAACATGAATATATTGGTCAAGGGAAATCATGTGATTGGTTCACCCCAAAAATAATTTCACTTTATTAATCACTATTCAGCATGTCTCAATGGGAAACAACATAAGTCTTCCCACAAGCCAAAACTTGTGACCACAAACAATTCTTCATTGAAGTTACTTTATATGGATCTTTTTGGACCAACTCATGTTATGAGCATTGCAAAAAAGAAACAGTATTGTTGGTGATCATAGATGACTTTTCCAGATTTACATGGGTCTTCTTCCTACTTCATAAAAACAAAGTGTCCCAACTAATAAAAGATTTTATCACTAAAATTGAAAATCAACTTGATCATAAAGTTAAAACAATTAGAACTGATAATGGGATAGAATTTAAAAATGAAGATATGAGTTCATTTTGTGCAACCAAAGGCATTGCTCATCAATTTAGTGCACCTAGAACTCCTCAATAAAATAGGGTAACTGAAAGGCGAAATAGAACACTAATTGAAGCAGCACGAACTATGCTAGCCGATGCTAAACTGCCAATTACCTTTTGGGCAGAAGTAGTTAACACATCGTGCTTTGTACAAAATAGAACTTTGATTGTAAAAGAAAGCAACAAGAATCCTTATAAACTTCTCTTTCACAGAAAACCATTTATTGGATTTTTTAAGTCATTTGGCAGTCCTATATCAATATTGAACACCTGAACCATTTGGGAAAGTTTTTTTCAAAGTCTGATGAAGGATTCTTTGTGGGTTATTCTTCTGTGTCAAAGGCTTATCAAGTGTTTAATCATCGATTAAATATCATTGATGAACCAACCAATGTTCAATTCAATGAACATTCCTTTCCCAAATCAACAAATGGTCCTGACTGGTTGTATGATATTGACTCATTATCAAGATCATTTGATCAATTCTATTTGTCTGTTGCAGGAAACCTATAATAAGCTGAATCTTTTCCACAAGTAGAAAGAAGAAATGACTGCCCAATGATTCCTCCTACTTCTACTAAGCAACTGAATGAAGATGTCCCACTGCAAGCTGATCCTGTCAGACAACAATCTCAAATTGAGAGTGTTTCAACTGAGGCGGGTCCTAGTACACTCCCTTCTCATTTAGAATAACCTTCAACTGAAGTTAGAAATCAAGATCATGGTACACCACCAATTGAAACTGAGAGAACTTCAAATGATGAAAGTCTTCATAGTGCTGCCAATACTGAAGCAGGATCTGGAAAAGACTTTGATTATTTTCACAACTCTCCCATAGTACAAAATGAAGGTGCCTCTCACCAAGATGATCTGAATGTCTCCAATCTTGATGTATCCATTGCTGGTGAGTTAATTCCAACTAGCAGAATACACAAGAATCATCCAGTGGAAAGCATCATTGGTGAACTTAATGAACGGAACTTAATGAACGGGTGACAAGAAGCAAGTCAAGCATAGCGAACATCTGTTTGTTCTCTTGTTTTCTGTGTCAAACAGTACCCACAAATATTAAAGAGGCTCTTCAAGACAATAGTTGGATTAAGGCAATGCAGGAAGAGTTGCTACAATTCAAAAAACAAGAAGTATGACAACTGGTAGATCTTCCTGAAGGACAATACCCTATCGGTACCAAGTGGCTATACAGGAACAAACTGATGACCGAGGGATTGTCATCAGAAGCAAAGCAAGATTAGTGGCCCAAGGGTATACACAAGAAGAAAAAATTGATTATGATGAAGTGCTTGTTCCTGTTGCTAGATTATAGCCATAAGAATCTTTCTTGCATACTCAACAACTATGAAATTTACTGTTTATCAAATGGATGTGAAGTGAGCTTTTCTGTATGGAAAGATTGCTGAAGATATCTACGTGAGTCAACCACCAGGCTTTGAAGACCCTGATTTTCTAAACAGGGTGTACAAGCTTGACAAAGCCTTGTATGGCCTTCACCAAGCCCCAAGGAAGTGGTACGAGACTCTATCATCTTTTCTTCTTGAACACGGGTATGAAATAGGAAATATTGATCAGACTCTCTTCAGAAAAAGAAAAGGAAAAGACATTGTTGCTGGTCCAGATCTATGTGGATGATATCATCTTTGGCTAGACAAACAAGCAGCTTCGTAAAGACTTTGAATACCTTATGCATTCAAAATTCTAAACGAGTGCTATAAGGGAACTCACATTCTTTTTAGGAGTGCAAGTCCAACAAACAGCAGATGGAATCTTCATCAATCAATCAAAATCATGGAAACAATGTTGAAGAAATTCCATTTTGCTGATTGTCAGTCCATCAGAACACCTGTTGATACTAAGGTGAAGATTGGTCCAGATCCAGAAGGCAAATTAGTGGATCAGACTCACTATCGATCCATGATAGGTTCACTTATGTATCTAACAGCCAGTAGGCCTGTAAGGCCCCGTTCCTGGGAAACCTCACAGATGGTTAATCATAGCATAAAACCATTTTTAATAACAAAACACTGCAGCGGAATAAATTAAACATTTACTTAAAACTTGCAGTTGATATTGTGATCATACATTTGTCCTTTAATTGTAAATAAAACATGATACTTTTTCTTAAATTACAATAAAAGATTTCATAAACAGGAATGACATCCATTGCCATCCAAGTAGCCTCCAACTGGTGCCATCCTCAGCATCAACATTTACCTGGCAACTATTATGCATAAAAGTCAGCTTCGCTGAGGGAGTTCTAGTTTTTAAATAATATAAGAAAATATAAACTTTATCCTTCATATAATGACCACGCATACAACATAATACATAACATTACTGGCATCATAATAAGCATGTTCATTATCATTCATTCTTTCATTATCTTTCATTTTCATCATAAACGAGATTGCACAAAGCAAGAGCTCCATGTTGATCGACAACAAATGTCGATCCCTGTCGGTACACATCATCATTGTAGCTAACCCCCGACAGTTGATCCACACTGCAAGGCACATAGCCTGCTCATGAATACGGATCAATCATCATAAATCAGACTCACGTAAGTGAAGACGATCATAGTGCTTGCAAGACTTTTCATCATCAAATGGGCCCGGGGGTAACATTCATTAAGTTTCACTTTTCATTAATATCATATTCCACTTTAATATATAATACTTAACTTATTAAGTACACAACATACTAAGTAGTAGTCATCAGAACACATAACCGACCCTCCGCGGGACAACGAGGGTTCAGGGGCGGCAGCCCCTGACAGCGGGGTCCTAGGGGCAACAGCCCCTAGTGGGGTCCAAGGGGCAACGCCCCTGGCTGGGGCCAGGCTGCCAGGTCAGCGCGAAATATTTTTATTTTTAAGTATTTATATAACACATTTCGCTATAGAAAAATCAATCTTCCTGTTAGAACCTCTTAAATCTTGGTCATTTAAAAACGTATATTTCACAGTATCGTATATTTCAAGTATTTATATAACACAGGTCGCTGACAGTTTCACTGGCAGTTTCCCATGGCTGTTTCGCCCAACTTTCGTTTGAATTTTCATGGCTGCGAAATTACCTGCGAAACTTTAGTTTCACAGAACACCCACAATTTCGCAGCTTGAATATGCAATTTTGCTGGATGCATAGACAGTTTCGCAGATCGAGCTGAAATGACGAATCAACCCATTTTTGACCCAAAATCGCAACTTTTTATGTCCAAACCCTTAGTTTATCATCCATGAGGGTACATCTAAACTTTATACATGCTTCCATACATAAAAATGTGACCTTTATGCGATTCTTTGCAACTTTTCAAAACCCAAAACCCTAGAATCCCTGTTTGATCTACAGAAGGGTTTAGAGGCCGATTCTTACCTAGATTTGTTGCTCTTTTATGATGGTTTTATGCTCCAACACCTAGATCTTCAATCTCTTAACTCTTGAAGCTCCAAATCTTGAGTTTTCTTCACTCTCTCTCTCTACTTTCGCTCTCTACGAATTTGAAGGCTGGGGTTGCAAATGACGAAGATGAAGGTTGATTTGGTGGGTTAAGGGCTGATTATGGGCTTTTAATCTCTTAGGCTACTACCCAATAAGGCTAATTTAGCCCATGGCCATTTCTTTACCTTATTAAATACCCAATTTAATTTAGCCCATTATTCTAGATGACTCGTTTTGACTTTTCGGGGTGTTACAAGTCTCCCCCACTTATTTAGGTTTCGTCCTCGAAACCTTTAAGTTATCAAACAATTGAGAATAAAATTTCCTCATCTCCTCCTCGGTCTCCCACGTAGATTCTGATCCTTTTATGTGTCTCCACTGTGCTCGTACTAGCGGAACCACTTTATTACGTAAGTGCTTCTCTTTCCAATCAAGTATGGCCACTGGCTGCTCTACATAGTTCAGCCGTTCATCGATTTCGATGTCTTCTAATTGTACAACTGCATCATTGTCTGCCAGACATTTCCTAAGATGGGATACGTGGAACGTAGGGTGAATTCCACTCAATTCATCCGGTAGTTCTAATCTCTAGGCCACTTCCCCTACCCTCGCAACAATATGGAATGGCCCTATGAATCTCGGGCTTAACTTTCCCCATTTTTGAAACCAGATGATCCCTTTCCAGGGAGATACCTTGAGCATAACCTTGTCGCCAACCTCAAACTCTATTGGTCTGCGCCTCTTATCAGCATAAGAGTTCTGGCGATCCTTTGCGGCTTTCATGAATGCCTTAATCTTATCTAGCTTCTTGGTCGTGACCTCAATCACTTCAAGACTTCCCAATTCCTTTTGCCGATGTCACCCCAACACACGAGCGTCTTGCACTTCCTACAGTACAACATCTCATAAGGTGGCATACCAATGCTGGCATGGTAATTATTATTATATAAGAATTCTGCCAACGGTAAGTGCTCATCCCAACTTCCTTCAAAGTCGATTACACACGCTCGTAGCATGTCTTCTAACGTCTGAATCATTCTTTCCGACTGACCATCCGTCTGGGGTGGTAAGCCGTACTAATATGCAGTCTAGTCCCCATTGAGTCGTGAAACCTCTTCCAAACTTAGACGTAAACCATGTGTCCCTATCCGAAATGATAGACACTGGCACGCCGTGACGAGCCATGATCTCCTTGATAAATAGCTCTGCTAACCTCTCAAAGGAAAACGTCTCACGAATTGGGAGGAAATGGGCGCTCTTCGTTAAACGGTCAACAATCACCTAGATCGCGTCGCTTCCTCTCGCTGTGCGAGGTAGCTTTGTGATGAGGTCCATTGTGATGTGTTCCCATTTCCATTCAGGAATATCCAAAGGCTGGATATTCCCATATGGCTTTTGGTGTTCTGCCTTCACTTGCAGACAAGTCAGGCACTTGCTCACGTACTTAGCCACGTCACGCTTCATTCCCGGCCACTAGTAATCTTTCTTCAGATCTTGATACATTTTCGTGGCACTAGGATGAATGGAATATCGAGTTTTGTGAGCCTCATCCATGATCTTCCCCCTCAGATCCCCATAGAGAGGGATCCACATTCGCCATGATCGGGTTCTAACACCCAGGGTGTTTTACCCCAAATCTGAAACTTGTCCTTTCATCCTTTCAGAGTTGACTCTGGCATCTCTCAATGCCTCATCTTGAAACTCCCTCACTTGTTTCATAACATCAGGCGTCATGATTATCTGGTAAGCACTCACACGAATTGGTTCGGGTTGTCCCTTCCGGCTAAGGGCGTCAACAACCACATTGGCTTTGCCTGGATGATAATGAATTTCGCAGTCATAATCCTTGATCAGTTCCAACCACCTCCTCTGCCTCATGTTGAGTTCCTTTTGTTCGAAGAAATACTTCAGACTTTTTATGATCGGTGAAGATGGTGCACTTCACCCCGTACAGGTAGTGACTCCAAATCTTCAATGCAAACACCACCGCAGCCAACTCTAAGTGGGATAATTTGCGTCGTGGACCTTTAATTGTCTAGAAGCATAGGCTATCACATTCCCTCGTTGCATCAACATGCAACCCAATCCCGCATACGAGGCATCCGAGTAGACTACCAGATCCCCGTTCCCTTCAGGTAACGTCAAGACACGGGCTTGAGTTAACCTTATCTTCTGTTTAAGGAAGGCGTTCTCCTGATCAATACCCCTTTCATACTTCACGTCGTTCCGGGTCAGCTTAGTCAAAGGAGAAGCTATCTTTGAGAAATCCTGGATAAACCTCCTATAGTAACCTGCCAGGCCTAAGAAACTGCGAATCTCGGATGGCGTCTTTGGGGGTTCCCATTGCATCACCACTTCAACCTTCGCAGGGTCCACCTTGATCCCCTCAGGATTAACCACATGACCCAGGAATTGGACTTCTCGAAGCCTTAATGCGCATTTAGAGAACTTAGCATATAACTTCTCACTTCTGAGTGTCTCCAATACTTCTCGAATATGATCGGCATATTCCTCTTCATTTTTTGAATAAATCAAGATGTCGTCGATGAACACTATCACCCATTTATCCAACATCGGTCGACATACCCGATTCATGAGATCCATGAAAGCAGCTGGCGCGTTGGTCAAACCAAAGGATATGACAAGGATTCGTTATGTCCATAACGCGTACAGAATGTTGTCTTAGGGATGTCTTGTTCTTTCACCTTCAATTGGTGGTAACTTGATCGCATGTCTATCCTTGAAAACTAGCTGGCACCCTGAAGTTGATTGAACAGGTCATCGATCCTTGGTAACGGATACCAATTCTTTAAGGTCAGCTTATTGAGCTCACGATAGTCAATGCACATCCGCATGCTACCATATTTTTTCTTGACGAATAGAACCGGAGCACCCCATGGAGAGATACTCGGTCGGATGAAGCCTTTATCCAATAAATCTTGCAAATGGTCCCTCAATTCTACCATCTCCGAAGGAGCTAATCGATACGATGCTTTAGCGACGGGTTGTGCTCCTGGTAGCAAATCAATCTGGAATTTGATTTCGCGGTCACGTGGCACACCGGTTAGGTCTTCAGGAAAGACGTCAGGAAACTCGCGCACTACCGGCACGTCTAATAATTGTGGCTCTGGTGCATCCACATCTTTTACATAGGCCAAGTAAGCGTTACACCCACGTCTCATGTACTTTTCAGCTGTGATCATCGACACGACCTTCAATACACAGCACACCTTATCTGCATGAATCGTAACAGAACTACCGTCGGGCGGTGTTAGACGAATTATCTTCGTACTACATACTATATTGGCTTCATAGCTAGCTAACCAATCCATGCCTAACACCACATCGAAACCTCCTAAGGCCATAACATGCAACCTAGCAGGGAACTTACAATCTTCTAACTCAATCAGTCAATCCTCAACCACCTCAGTTACCTTAGTGGACTTACCAATGGCTGTTTCTACATAGAAAGGCTCATCTAACTTTCTACTCTTATCATGCAACAAACGACAAAAGGCAGCAGACACAAAACTTCTACTAGCACCAGCATCAAAGAGCACAGAAGCATATTCATGGTCTACCAGAAACATACCTGAAGCTACTTCTGGATCTGCCCTGGCCTCCTCACGAGTTATGTTGAATGCCCTCACCTTCGCCTTCGAACTGTCACCCTTTCCCTTATCTCCAGCTTAAACTGGTCCTGATCCTCCTGATTTTCCTTTCTTGCAGTCCCTCCCCACATGTCCCATCTCGCCACACTGGTAACACTTCACCGCCTTGCAATCCTTAGCATAGTGGCCCTCACCCCCATATTTAAAACATTTTCCAGTCCCAACTCTACACTCCCTTGAATGACCTTTTCCACATTTTCTACAAGCACCTCCTTCCCCTGTGTTTCCTTGTCTCCCTGACTGATCCTCAACTCTCATCCTCTTCTCTCCACTCCTGAAGTTGTCACCTCCGAACCTCTTCCCATTTCCATTCTTGTTCCCACTCCATCTCTCCACCTTCTTTCGTACAGGCATCGGATCTCTTTCATCGTACAGTCTCCCAGCTAAATCCATTACAGACCTAAACGTACCCGGTCTGGCCGCAATCATGTGCCTCCTGATGTCCACGGGCAAACCCTGCTGGTATCTCTTGATCTTCTTGGATGCAGGTGTCACCATGTCTAGCACAAATCTTGCAAGTTCTTTGAACTTGGAGGTATACTCTTGATGATTCATGTTCCCAGCCTCCAAATGCAAGAACTCCTTCTCAATCTTGTCTAATTCCCGATGGGGACAATACTTCTCCAGCACCAACTCCTTCAACTTAGACCACTTCATTCTGGCTATTGATCGCTTCCCTTCAGCCTGGACAACATTGTCCCACCAGCACAACGCTGAGTCAACGAAAGAATGAGTGGCAAACTTAACTTTCTGATCCTCCCGGCACTCACTAATTTCCAGTACCGCTTCCATCTCTCTAAGACAGCGATGAGCGGCAGAAGCATTGCCGTTACCTTCAAAGGTTGGGGGATTGCACCTTTGAAATGCCCCATAGTTGCACCCCTTAGTAGTCTCTTTTTCAGACTCCTCACCACTGTCATCATCATGAACTACCACCTTAGGGTTTGATGGATCCTCTTCGGATTCCTTGGTCCTTCCAGTGGATTTTCCTAAATTCTTCTCACTTTCATTCCCCTTCTTCTCAGCTTTCTCTCCATCCTTGACTGCTTTAATTACCTCAGTCACCACTGAGGGTAACACATTCTGCATAACATTGTAAACCTCATCAGCGATAGCCTCTTTCACAGTAGATTTGAGGGTGGTTGATCCCTCCCCCTTCGGGTGACTATGGAGGTCTGACTCCTCATGAACAGTCTCGGGAGCCTTAGCATTGCTCCGGGTGACACGTGGCCCAGTAGTACGCCCACCACGAGCACCTCCTCGGGTTGCCCTCCCTGATTTTCTACTAGCCATAACTAATTGCTATAAGATTCAAACACCAAAATGGTTATTCAAGATAATTGCTCAGATCATTATAAGTACGGTAAGTCCTTAATTACAGTGGCCAAGTGTGATTAACCACTTACCTTACCCTCCTGTCCCAAGCAATCACTATCCTAACACATATCAGTATTCAAATCTACAAGAAAATAAAACAAATAGCACACGCACATAATTCTGGTTTTACTTCAAACTTTTACCTGATGGCATGTAGCTACTTGGATTGGCATCCTTCATTCGGTCCCATTATCAGTTTAAGTTTAGGTTTTGAAAACAGTTTACCCAATTTTCTTAAACTTTGGCTCTGATACCAACTTGTAAGGCCCCGTTCCCGGGAAACCTCACAGATGGTTAATCATAGCATAAAACCATTTTTAATAACAAAACAATGCAGCGGAATAAATTAAACATTTACTTAAAAGTTGCAGTTGATATTGTGATCATACATTTGTCCTTTAATTGTAAATAAAACATGATACTTTTTCTTAAATTACAATAAAAGATTTTATAAACAGGAATGCCATCCATTGCCATCCAAGTAGCCTCCAACTGGTGTCATCCTCAGCATCAACATTTGCCTGCCAACTATTATACATAAAAGTCAGCTTCACTGAGCGTGTTCTAGTTTTTAAATAATGTAAGAAAATATAAACTTTATCCTTCATATAATGACCACGCATACAACATAATACATAATATTACTTGCATCATAATAAGCATATTCTGAAGGGTTTGTTAGAAGATGAAATCAAAGTTTAACCTCTTAAACTTTCTGAAAAACGCAGCGGATATATATTTTGAAACATGATCATAATACTGAAAAATCATGTTCTTTAGGTGACAAATATATGTATAAAACAAACCCATATTACAAAGGATCATATTATGTGAATAAGCAAGCTATGTAAACATAAAATTAGCATTATGGACAACATATAGAGGCTGCCATAAACTACCTTTCAGCAGCTCAAAAAGGTCGAAATCTTTGAAGATGATGATGTTTTTGAGCAGCAATCCTCCAAGGGAGAAGACCTCAAGTTGTAATACCCACAAGCTTCTTCCAAACACCTTGCTTTGTTAGGGAGCTTTACACCAAAACAATCTTCCAAAGCTACTATCCAAATCCGAAATTCAGCCCCAAATTTCAGCCACAAATCTGAATTTTTCAAGAGGTTTTTGAGTGTTCTTTCTTGAGTGAAAAGAAGAGAGAAGAAGTGTAAATGATGGAAGAGTGTGTAAGTAATCAAGTCTTGGATGAAACAAGACATAATATGGTGTTTCCAAGGCCCCCTAGGGCGGCCGAAATTTTTTTCAAATTGGTTTCCCACCATTGGATATTTTGTTAAAATTAAACACTCTTCCATGCATTTAGGTTATAAAATTAAAACATAGTCTAATTTTATAACTTGACACACTTTTATTTGACATTATTTAACCAACTTAAATAATGAAACAAATAAATATCTCATGAATAAATTATCCATATAATGTTGTTCTATCACAAAAGCAATATTTAGAAAACCAATTTTCTAAATAGGTGTCAATATTTTTGTATGATCTTATCAACAAATAATTAATTATTGGTGTTTGTATAGCTTGTTACTGGGTATGACCCGACTTGGATCATAACGTACTAACCACATCAATCTTGTATGTGTCTTGGGCATATAAGAACCAACAATCTCCCACTTGCACAAGATTCATAAAAGATTGATGCAAGCAGTAAATACCGCCTAACAACGGTTTACTACCCTTAATACGTATGACTAAGTGCCATTCAATAACATCATCTCCTTCAAGTACCACACTTGAAATGTTTTAGGTGAATCAATCATCTATCCCTTTGTTGCAGATGTCATGTTAAATCCTAGAGACACAGAGTGATCATTCTCCATTGATTTAACTTTATCAGGCCTTAGACATCTTACTCTCAACGAATAAGAGGGACAAATCCCATCTTGACTACATACGTCTCTCACAATTACCTTATATCATACCTGAACTCAGACTTATGTACTGCCATATTTCAGAACAAAGAAGAACTGAGTCAAAGTTTAATATTTGGTAAATATCAAGACCCAATATGTATCTCAGGTCAGAGGATACCAAATGATGTTCGCCTTTACTCAAAATTACTTATGATCAATCTGGAAGATTCCATGTAGTAATATTTGAGATGCAGGTCAGTCCAATATTTGCATCCCACAAACATCTATGAACCTTGGCAGCAACCTTTTGCTCTATATTCATTCATATGAATATCTACCAATCCAAATTCATAATGATCTTACCCTCATACTTGTTCCCACAAGTCTGAACGACTACGGACATTTAGAGTAAACAATTACTCATGGATTAAACATGCTAAATTGGAATATTAATTGAAATATTATAACCAAATAATTTTATTCAAATAATAAAAGGTTCCACATATCCAAATACAAAATTACAGATCTAATCCAATCACTAAAATATCGAAGTCCCATGGCACAAGTATGACCTTCATGCTTTGCCTTTTCAAGGAGCTTCGTGAGAGGATCCGCAATGTTTTGATCCGTGTGAACTTTGCGAATACATATCTTTCCCTTTTCAACTTCATCTCATATGTAGTTGAATCTCCGCTCAATGTGCCTAGTCTTTTGATGAGCACGAGGTTCCTTGATTTGGGCAATCACACCCTCGTTATCACAAAAGATCTCTAGGGGGTCCTGAATGGAAGGGACAACCCCTAGATCGGCAATGAATTTCTTCAACCATGCAGCTTCTTGAGCTGCCAATGAGGCGGTGACGTATTCTGATTCTATAGTTGATAGAGCCACCACATCCTGTTTGGAGCTCTTCCAAGAGACCGCTCCTCCATTCAGAATGAAAATATATCCCGATTGTGACCGTGAATCATCACGATCGGTTTGGAAACTCGCATCCGTGTAACCTTTTACAACGAGTTCCTCATCACCAGATCCATAGATTAGGAACATATCTTTTGTCCTCCTTAGGTACTTAAGTATGTTCTTAACAGCCATCCAATGACTGTTTCCAGGATTTTGTTGGTATCGGCTTGTCATGCTTAAGGCGCATGACACGTCCGGCCGAGTGCATATCATTGCATACATGATGGATCCAATAGCAGGTGCGTATGGGATTGCCTTCAATTTATCTTGCTCATCCTTTGAGCTAGGAAATTGAGTCGTACTCAATATCGTTCCTCTTTAAATAGGTATCGTACCTTTCTTAGAGTTCTCCATCTTGAACCTTTTCAAGATCTTATCAATGTATGCACTTTGATTCAAACCAATCAACTGCCTTGATCTATCCCTATAGATCTTTATTCCCAGAATATAGGCGGCTTCACCAAGATCCTTAATGGAGAAACAGCTTCCAAGCCAGGCTTTTACACCCTCCATGGTTGGAATGTGATTTCCAAATAGTTGGATGTCATCGACATATAATACTAGGAAAATGATGATGCTCCCAATAGCTTTCTTATATACACATGCTTCATCAACGTTTTTGATGAACCCAAATTTGGTTATTTCTTCATCAAAACGGTTATTCCAGCTTCTCGATGCTTGTTTCAATCCATAGATTGATTTCTTTAACTTGCATACTTTATTAGGATGTTTTGGATCGACAAAACCTTCAGGCTGGACCATATATACATCTTCCTCAAGATATCCATTTAGGAAAGCGGTTTTGACATCCATTTGCCAAATCTCATAATCATAATGAGCAGCTATGGCAAACAATATCCTTATAGACTTTAGCATCGCAACAGGTGAGAAGGTTTCATCATAATCAACCCCTTGAGTTTGAGTAAAACCCTTTGCTATAATTCTAGCCTTATAAGTATCCAAGTTTCCATGCATATCGGTTTTCTTCTTGAAAACCCACTTACTTACAACTACTTTGGAGTTAAGAGGTGGTACAACCAAGTCCCATACTTGATTGTCATACATGGATTTCATCTCAACGTTCATGGCTTCAAGCCATTTGTCACAATCCAAATTGGACATTGCATCACGATAGGTGGTTGGTTCATTGGAATCTACCACATAGCATCCATCAACGAAAAATCCATATCTTTCAGGTGGATTACTAATTCTACCAGATCTGCGAACGTTTTGTGTATATTGATCAACCACTTGATCATCCTCAACATCCTCATGTTGAGTGCTAGTTTCAACCAAACGTGCATCGGGTTGTGGTTCTTGATCCTCCTCAAGATCCACTGTTCTACTACTAGTTTCTTCCATAAGGAACTTTGCTTCTAAGAACTCACCCTTTCTGGCAACAAACACCTTTTGTTCCAGTGGATCATAGAAATAATATCCCATAGAATCTCTAGGATATCCAACAAAGATACACTTGGTGGATCGGACTTCCAATTTGTTTGGGGTGGGAGTCTTAACATAAGTCTCACAACCCCAGACCCTTAAGTATGATAGGGATGGAACTCTTCCATGCCATATCTCAAAGGGTGTCCTTTCCACCTTTTTGGTTGGGGCCATATTTAGAATACGGGCCGCGGAGAGCAAAGCGAAACCCCAAAATGATAGAGGCAATGTGCTTCTAGCCATCCTAGATCGGACCATATCCAATAAGGTTCGATTCCTCCTCTCAGACACACCATTATGTTGTGGTGTTCCAGGTGGAGTGAGTTGTGAGACAATCCCACAATTCCTAAGATGATCTTGAAAAGCATCGCTTAGGTATTCACCTCCTCTATCGGTGCGGAGAACTTTAATCGACTTGTTGAGTTGATTTTGTACTTTATTTTGAAAGATCTTGAACATTTCAAAAGCTTCATCTTTGTGTCTTAATAGGTACACATACCCATAGCGACTATAATCGTCGGTAAAGGTAATGAAGTATCTTTCACCATTCCTAGTCATTGGCTTAAAAGGACCACATACATCCGAATGTATGATTCCTAATAAATCTTTTGCCCTTTCGGCTTTGCCACTAAAAGGTGCCTTAGTCATTTTACCTTGTAAACAAGACTCACACACATCAAATGAATCACATTCACTTGTTTTTAAAAGACCATTCTTTTGTAGTGTTTGAATTCTTTTCTTGTTTATATGACCAAGACGATAATGCCAAAGGTAAGAGTCACTCAAATCCGATTTAAGTTTCTTGGTACTAGTTTGGTACAACAAGCTATCATTCAATGTGATTTCATGACCCAATTCATAAATACCATTAACGGGAATAGTTTTAAAGTAAAACATGTCATTCAAAGCAACATGAATTTCATTTCCAATAAATGATAATACATATCCAAATTGTTTTAATATGGCTACAGAGATAATGTTCCTAGTCAAACTAGGAGCATACAAAACATTATACAAAATTACTTCCAAACCATTTGGAAGTTTCAAGATGTAGTCACCACGGGCTTCAACTTGAACTTTTGCCCCATTGCCCATGTAGAGGCTAACATCCCCTTTCTTGAAGTCACTATTTCTTTTGAACCCCTGCAACAAATTGCAAACGTGAGTTCCACATCCAGTATCCAATACTCATGTGTTAGAGGATATTAAGTTTAAATCAATATGGATCATGTATGTTGTACCTGAGGTCTGCCCGGCATCCCTCTTTGCTTTCAACTCTTGGAGATGGATGGGACAATTTCTTGCCCAATGTCCAATCTCCCCACACTTGAAGCATGGGTCATTGGAAGCAACCTTTTGCTTCTTCTCCGGTGCTTTGGGTGGCACCCTTGCCACCCCTTTCCCTTTCCGCCATATGGGTCCCTTGCCCTTGGCAACTCTTGCCTTAGGTGCTGGATGAGGCCTTTTCTTGTTCCCACCTTCATTGATGGTGAGAACGGGTAAAACCCTTTTACCCATGGCCGCCTCGGCCGTTTTGAGCATTGAGTGAAGCTCACCAATGCTTTTGTCCCAAGCATTCATGTTGTAGTTCAACACGAACGTCTCGAACCTTTTGGTAAGGCCATTGAGGATCAAATCCGTGGCCATTTCCTTCAAGACGGGACAATTAAGCCTTTCGAGGCGGTCAATGTGGCTTTTCATCTTAAGTACATAAGATGAAACCGATTGGTTGTCGTCCATACGACATGCATGGAGTGCTCGAACCGTTTTGAAGCGCTCAACCCTTGCTTGCTGTTGGAACGTTTCCTTCAGCTGGGTTATCATGTCATAAGCTCCGTGATGTTCATACTCCTTTTGGAGATCCGAAGTCATGCTTGCAAGCATGAGGCAAGACACTTGGACGGAGTCCTCAGTGTACTTCAGCCAATCGTTATAGGCCTCCTCATCATCCTCAACAGGTTGATCGGGGATAGGGTCGTCTAAAACGTATGATCGTTTCTCTTGCTTGAGAACGATTCTCAAGTTTCGATACCAATCAATAAAATTGTTATGATTTAGACGCTCCTTTTGGAGAATCACTTGTAAAGATTGGGCGGACGCGGATGAGTTATCATAATTATCACTATTATTGGTGGCCATCTACAAAATTTAACAAAGATCAATTTTAGTATTTTCGATATTGATATTTTAATAATTAATACCTTTTAAGGTCAATTTAATATCAAAATCTAGAATCCAACATTACATTTAAATAGTGGTTAGGTGATCTTAATCCCACGATTTAAATTAATAAGGTGGTCAACGATTGACGGTTGCAACCATTTGCAACTTCTAGAGGTATGGGATCGACTTTAAACATCATATGTAAAGTCGGCATGTTAATCCCATCAACACCATTTGGAAACCACATCATAGGTGATCCATTTGACATGGTTTGCAAATCAAGACACCCTACTTACACACACGTGTGAGTTTGCCAAAATAAGCGGTTAGGTGACCTTTATCCCACAATCATGGCATTCTCACCTCAAATCACAAGTTCCCTCAAAATGGTTAGGTGACCTTTATCCCACTAAGAGTTCCCAAGTGACTCAAGTGTTGTGTAAAAGGACGGTGTTGATCTTGTTTTTAAGACATTAGAGATTTCATAATTTAAGTTTTAGAAAACTCTATGTACTTGTATTTGCATGCTTTCAAATACAAGATACGCTATGGTCCTTTCATTAAAACCCATTTTAATCTTTAAATCATTAAATAATTTTAATAACCATTTATTGACTTTTAATGATTAAGAACCATTTTTTATATAAGCTTTGTTAAGATCATTTTATAAAGATTGTTTATCATATCCAAATATCACACAATCATTCACAAAATCACAATCAAACAAGCATAATATAAGCAACAACATGTGTATAACCATAGCTACTATTGTGACCACACTTGTTTGCCATCACAAGTGTGGTCATTTGGTCTTTCTTAAGGGTTACCAACAACACAAAATTGAGATCGCAATGGACCTCCCACTTGATGTCGCATCCGTATGCTTCAAGTCCACTTTGTGTCTTCCTTTTGTGCTTCCTTCCCGAGCATCTTCTCTTACATAATATATATCCTAATACATATTTTCTAGTAAAAGAGAAATACTCCTAATCTATTATTACATCCAATGAATAAATAGATAAATTACAAGCACAAAACTTTACAACCCAATTGAATGAATATAATCAAATAAATACATTCTTTCAAACCAAACAACACAAGGTCTAAGCTAGGTTATGCACTATCAAATGAACAATTACAAACATCATACAATAAACAAAATAAACCCCATCAAACCCCAAAATTTCAGCCAACATAAACTAAAAATTAGGGTTTGTTTGTCCAATCAAACAACAACCAAATATATCAACCAATTGACATTCCTATCTTTCAAAGTTTAATCATAAGCATGAAGATATAACTTTGAAAGACATGGGGTTTATTGAATCAACAAAAACAGCCTCTAATGAGTTGATAAACATCCTTTAAAACCAATTTTTAAAGCACAAGAACAAGCAAGCTATCCACATAACCGGCTCTTGATGCCATTGAAGGGTTTGTTAGAAGATGAAATCAAAGTTTAACCTCTTAAACTTTCTAAAAAACGCAGCGGATATATATTTTGAAACATGATTATAATACTGAAAAATCATGTTCTTTAGGTGACAAATATATGTATAAAACAAACCCATATTACAAAGGATCATATAATGTGAATAAGCAAGCTATGTAAATATAAAATTAGCATTATGAACAACCATATAGAGGCTGCCATAAACTACCTTTCAGCAGCTCAAAAGGGTCGAAATCTTTGAAGATGATGATGTTTTTGAACAGCAATCCTTCAAGGGAGAAGACCTCAAGTTGTAATACCCACAAGCTTCTTCCAAACACCTTGCTTTGTTAGGGAGCTTAACACCAAAACAATCTTCCAAAGCTACTATCTAAATCCGAAATTCAGCCCCAAATTTCAGCCACAAATCCGAATTTTTCAAGAGGTTTTTGTGTGTTCTTGCTTGAGTGAAAAGAAGAGAGAAGAAGTGTAAATGATGGAAGAGTGTGTAAGTAATCAAGTCTTGCATGAAACAAGACATAATATGGTGTTTACAAGGCCCCCTAGGGCGGCCGAATTTTTTTTTTCAAATTGGTTTCCCCCATTGGATATTTTGTTAAAATTAAACACTTTTCCATGCATTTAGGTTATAAAATTAAAACATAGTCTAATTTTATAACTTGACACACTTTTATTTGACATTATTTAACCAACTTAAATAATGAAACAAATAAATATCTCATGAACAAATTATCCATATAATATTGTTCTATCACAAAAGCAATATTTAGAAAACCAATTTTCTAAATAGGTGTCAATATTTTTGTATGATCTTATCAACAAATAATTAATTATTGGTGTTTGTATAGCTTGTTACTGGGTATGACCCGACTTGGATCATAACGTACTAACCACATCAATCTTGTATGTGTCTTGGGCATATAAGAACCAACATATTCATTATCTTTCATTCTTTCATTATCTTTCATTTTCATCATAAACAAGATTGCACAAAGCAAGAGCTCCATATTGATCGACAACAAATGTCAATCCCTGCCAGTACACATCATCATTGTAGCTAACCCCCGACAGTTTCGCTATTTTGAAGTATTTATATAAAACATTTCCTTATAGAAAAATCGATCTTCCTGTTAAAACCTCTTAAGTCTTAGTCATTTAAAAACTTATATTTCATAGTTTCGTATATTTCAAGTATTTATATAACACAGTTTCGCTGACAGTTTCGCATGGCAGTTTCGCCCAAATTTCGCTGGAATTTTCATGGTTGTGAAATTGCCTGCGAAACTATAGTTTCGCAGAACACCCACAATTTCGTAGCTTGAATATGCAATTTTGCTGGATGCATAGACAGTTTCGCAGATCGAGCTGAAATGTCGAACCGACCCATTTTTAACCCAAAATCACAACTTTTTACATCCAAACCCTTAGTTTATCATCCATGAGGCTAAATCTAAACTTTATACATGTTTTCATACGTAAAAATGTGACCTTTATGCGATTCTTTGCAACTTTTCAAAACCCAAAACCCTAGAATCCGGGTTTTATCTATAGAAGGGTTTAGAGGCCGATTCTTACCTGGATTTGTTGCTCTTTTATGATGGTTTGATGCTCCAACACCCATATCTTCAATCTCTTAACCCTTGAAGCTCCAAATCTTGAGTTTTCTTCACTTTCACTCTTTACTTTCTCTCTCTACGAATTTGGTGGCTAGGGTTGCAAATGAGGAAGATGAAGGCTGATTTGGTGGGTTAAGGGCTGATTATGGGCCTTTAATCCCTTAGGCTACTACCCAATAAGGCTAATTTAGCCCATGGCCATTTCTTTACCTTATTAAATACCCAATAATTAAGGCCATTATTCTAGATGACTTGTTTTGACTTTTTGGGGTGTTACAAGGCCTGAGATTATGTTTGGTGTTTGTGTGTGTGCCAGATATCAAGCAGATCCCAAGGAAACTCATATGAATGCTGTCAAAAGGATATTCAGATATCTTAAGAGCAAGCCTGCTCTTGGATTTTGGTATCCAAAGGAAGCAGATTTCAATCTTTATGCCTACACTGACAGTGATTATTGGGGATGCAACTTTAATAGGAAATCCACATCTGGCGGTTGTCAATTTCTTGGTCCCAGACTGGTCTCCTGGCATTGCTAGAAGAAATCCAACGTGTGTGGATTCAAAACCAGATACTTGACTATGGTTTTAACTTCTTACACACTCCAATTCATATTGACAACACAACAGCAATGTTCATCACAAATAATCAAGTTTAGCACTAAAACAAAACATATTGAAATTAGATATCATTTCTGATAGATTGTGCTTAAAAAGGGTTAATCAAATTGATTCAAGTTCATAATGATAATCATTTGGTAGATTTATTTACCAAGGCATTTGAACCCAGTCGGTTTGAATTCCTAGTTCAATCAATTGGCATGATTAACCTTGAATAAAAATCCAAAACATCAAAAACAATTCAAAAGTTTTAGAAAAACACAAAAAAGAAGTCATTTTGTTGAAAAATATGATATATACTTCAAAATAGGAAATGATATAATTACAGTCGTTATATCATTCACAATGCTTATTTCAAAATTTCAAAAGACTGACATGACTTACCTGATATGTGGGTAGGCTCAACCTGGAAAAGAAGATACATGCTGTGATGAATTAAAATCCTATTCAACCGTGAAGCACTCATCTCAGAGTACGGGTACGTATTGGCTTATCAAGTGTATGTGTGTGTAGTAACCTAAACACACCAGGTAATGACATATTATGAATCTCTTTTACATACATTAGTTTCTTCTCTGTTTTGCTAAGCAAAGACATGTAGAAACAAGCACATAGTGCTGATGTCATGATCCAAAAGATTCCCAATATGGAACACCTCCATCTTGGATGAATTAACAAAAGAATACATTCCTTATGAATGAACAAAAAGAATCCCATCATGGATCACCTTCCAAAGTGAAGTGAAAAATAATCCCAATGTGGATCAAATCAATAAAATGATCAAAGTAAAAGAATCCCAATAAGGATAAGTGAAAATGAGATTTCATACTTTAAGTGACCTAGTCAGGTAAGTTGTTAAAATGTTCTACCATGAATTACATGAGGGTGGTTGAGCATGCCATGCTTTTGAAAGTGGGGTACATGTTTAATAATCAAATTAATCAAAACATGATAAATATCACATGCATTATAATATTAACCAGGTGTGAGTTTAAGAGGACAAACATACCTTCAATCAATAAGATCATAAACATGTCAATTTTACTAACAAAAGATAGCACTTGTTTAATGTAAGATTGATATGATCCCAAGAAAAGTATACTTCCTCTTAATGCACAGATAAGAAAACAAAATCATTACAAAAGTATTTATGTTCAAAAGTTTTAAATCTTTAAAGTTTCTATCTAGTTATGGATATAAACTTTAGGGGGAGTAATTTAAAATTTGAACAATTTGTACAGGTATTCCTTTCTTAAAATTATAAAATCAAAAAAAGGGAATTGACTGTGCTGATGCAGAAGTTATACTATAGTATCTCAGGTTATACAGATATCTGGAAGCATAAAAGTCCAAGATCAGTCAAACAATGGGAAACTTGTATAACATCTGATATACAAGTCAATCCAGCAAGAATTGACAATCCCAACAACAGTCAAAACTTCATAAGAAACATGTCAAAAGCAAAGACACTTCTTCATAACAGTCAATGAATCAGCAAAAAAACAGAAAAGATTTTACTCTGCAGAAACAATAATTTTGATTTAAGTTCAAAAATTAATACGGGTTCGTGCATTGGTAAATGCGGGTGAAGGTAACCCATGCATATAACCAATGCGGGTAACTTGCTTAAGTCATTGAAAAACCAAGTGAAACTAATGCGGACAAGTTAACTCTACCGCATTTGTTTCAATAACAAATGCACATACAACTAAAAAGTTATGCGGACAAATTTGTTCAACCGCATTTCTTTGTGTGGTTAACTTTTTGTTCAGCCGCATTTCTTTATGCAAATAAATTTATTCAACCGCATTTCTAAAATGTAGTTGACATCAATACTAAAATTTTTGTTGTATGTGAATACAAAATGAATAAAAATGTGCTTAATCTCATCTGTCATTATGATGTATGAAAGTCAAGAAATGCGGACAACTTTATAGTTCTACCGCATTTGTTGAAGTAAATGTCGACAAATGAATTTGGTCTATTGCATTTGCTACAGTGAACAAATGTTGACTAACTTTGTTTTGCCGCATTTGCTACAGTGAACAAATGTTGTTAAGTTTTTATACTTCCGTATTTGTAACTATAAACAAATGCTGATGAACAATCTCTTACCGCATTTGCTACAGTAAACAAATGATGTTAAGTTTTTACACTCCCGCATTTGTAATAGTACACAAATGCTGATGAACAAATTCTTTCCACATTTGCTACAGTGAAAATAAAAATCAACCACATTTGTTTAGAAACTTGTAGAGTTTCTAAAAGCTAATAACTTGACTATTTAAATAAACTTCAAAAGGTCATTTAATACTTTTCAAGTTTGAGAGACTTATAGTGCGACGAGCATTCGATACTGTTCTTCATCCATCATCATCACCATTATCATAATCTTGTGTTTCTAGTTCATTTACCTTTGTTATTCCTCATTTTCGATTCTCAAAAACCATAGTATTGAAAACAAGGTGATAATCTGTGAATTTTATAACCTAAACCATCGGACCTTCGAACCCATGAGGAACTTAGAACACTAGGTCAAGAAAGAACCATCAAAATAAACATCAAACTAAGGATTGATGGATATTTTCGAGTGCAATGAACTTCATTAACAAGAATATAACAACAAATAAGTGATTTGCAAAAACCTAGTTCATCGCAAGAATAGGGTATAACAAAAACTAAAAATGTTGAAATCAAAACATGATTCAAAGTGTTAAAAGATGTTAAAATCAGAAAAGATCATCTCTATAAACCTAAAAAACAAAATAAAAGTGGTTATTCATCACAAAATTAAGTTAGGTCTAAATTCCTATGGAACAGTACCTATGAACACTTAATTTTGACCATCAAAAGTCAAACTGAGAATATTTCACTTGATTTATGATTTACAATCCGATGATTATTATTCAATTTTCTAATTGATATGCCTCTAATGCAGGGTACAATGGCTAATCTCACATGGAGCAAGCTCCATAATGTCAGTGGTTGTCTTGACCCTAATGTACCTGAGGCAGAAGGACTTAGAGATATGATCAGATTCATCTCTACCACCAGAGTAGCTCATGCTATTATAGTGAGACCTATCATCTATGAGAACTTCATAAGTTCTTTTTGGACTACTACTGAAGTATCCGAGATTGATGGTATGAAGACTCTATCTGGAAGAATCACTAAAGATCATACCTTGGCCATCACTGAAAAGACTGTCAGACAGTGTCTATAGTTTGGTGATGATGCTAACTCTCCTTTGGAATTGGAAGATGATGACATTATGACCTTCTTTGCCAACATTAGGTATGAAGAAGGATATGAAGGAAAGTAGATTGTCAAAGGATTGGTTGATTTAAAATGGAGGTTTCTCATTCATTTATACTAACATTTTTTATGAAAGAGGAAGACTGGATAGAATGATATCCCAGTGACCACCTCATCTGCCATATGTGCTTTGTACACCAACAGACCATTTAACATATCTGCTTATGTGCTCAATGGTCTTGTTTCAAACATTCAAGAAGGAAGAAGGCATATGTTCCTAATGTATCCTAGGTTTCTACAATGCTTGATCAATGAAGCATTTCCTTATATTGTGCCTGATGGACCAGTGATGGACATTCCTCACTACAATGCCAAGTCATACAAGTACATCAAGAAGAGTGATCCTAGAAACTACTACAGTGGAACTTTCTTCACTCTGCTTCCTTGGATGCTACAGCAGATCAATCCTGAATAAAATATTGAGGAACAAGAAGCTCCTGTTGATGAACCTGTTCAAGAAGAAGAACCACAAGCTGCTCATGATCAACAACATGTTGATGAGCATGCTGGCATTATTGAAGAAGGGCAAAGGCCAGTGTCACCATAGATGGATGTAGGTGGTGATCTTCACATTGGGCCTTCTGTTCATGAAGCTTAAATTGCATCACCATTTATGTCAAAACCCATTCCATCACCTCATAGATCACCAATTCCATCACCATAAACACTACCCATCATCTCACCAAATATATCTCCTATTCACTCCCCTCATGCTTCACCCATACACCATCACCATACCTCTCCTATTCCATCATCACCTACCTCTACTGAACCTGTTGAGTTTGGTGAATCTACCAGTTCTTCAGAGGATTCCAAATCATCTTCTGATGAGGCGGATCATCAAGAGAGATTTCCTGTCAGGCAAGTTACTTCTGAGACAATTCCTTTTGAAAGTTTTGCTGAATAAGAGGTGAACAGACCTGATGAAAATGATGAGATGATCTTCGAGCTCTTACAGAAAGTGTCAAGGATGGAAAAAATCTTAGATACAAGATCTGGTATCATCAAGGACAGACTTCTGGAGTTAGATGAGAAGGAGAAAGAGTTGAAAGATCTCAAAGAAAAGTATGAAGCTGAAAACACAGAAAAATATAATGAGATCAAAGAATTAAAGGTTGATCTTCAACATTCAAGGGATGAAATCAATGGTCATGTGGACACTTTGACGATCCAAACCATTGCCATGGAAGAACAAGAAGAACAGTTGAAAGAACAATCATAGAATATAATTTATCTGCAAAAACAGATAGAAACTCTGAACAAGAGAGTTTCCGAGTTGGAGCTTTTGATCATGATAAAACAAGAAATAGAAAAGGAGAAGGATGATAAGGGATATAAGGATCAAGTGGAGAAAAAGAGAGAAGATGACAAGGATGTTGGTGATGAAAGTTCTTCAGGAGAGAGTGATGATGAGTCTCCTCCTAGAAAAAAGATGAAAACCACTGAGACTGTAAAAGAAGCTGAGTCTAGTGGAACAAAACATAAAGAATAGAGTATGGGAATGGTAGTATACTCAAGCAGACACACTGAACAATCCAAAGTTGATGAAGCTGAATTTAGTGCAATGATCAAAGCCCTTGATAGCTTCACAGCTGAGGAATTCATTATAGATGATGAATTCTGGGACTTTATTTGAGATCAAAGACAATCTGCTGAGCCTATTGTTGTGATCCCTCAATTTCCAGTGCCTTTGGAAAGGGAGTTGAGAATGCAGATTGTACCAGCCATTAATCTAACTGTGATAAAAAAGAAGTCATCAGAAAACTATGTGAACAACAACAAAAACAAGAAAAATCAACAGTAAAGCTCAAAGACAAAGAACAAGCTGAATCAGAAAAGAATGAAGCTGAAAAAGTACCTCAAGAAGCTGAAAAAACAGAATCCTCATCTGGTTCAAGTATGCAAACATATACCAGAAAGAGGAAATCTTTATCAGAAAAGGCTAAAGGCAAAAGACCTGTTGAGGAAGAAGAACCTATGAAAAAGAAACAAAAAGATGATCCACGAAGCCTAGCAGCCATTGCTGAATTTTTGGATGAACACGAGAAGGCAGAGGAAGAATTAAAGAAAAAGGCTAAGTTTATAGATTTTGAAGAAGGAGAGATAAAAGGATGCTATGTGGTTGATGAACTAGTAGCAAAAGAAAGTCCTGAAAAGGCTGAAACATCAGTTCAAGAGATGGTTGAGAAAGCTCAAACTGATGACTTGATGGTTAAGACAATGTTTCTCATCAATCATGGGTATGATGCTGATGAGGTATTTGGGATGACTTGTGAGGGAATGGCTGAAGAAGAAGAAAAGCTAAACAAACTGTTAGATCCCTCCTATATGACTGAGTATGTAAAGACTCAATCAACCAAGTCACCTATGATTCCCTCCATCTCCAAAACAAAATAGACTGAAGCTCCACAATCATTATATCCTGATCCATACTCCATGACTGATAGGGAAATGAAGGATTATCTTTCTGAACAAGGTTACACCAAGAGAAAGCTTGGAAAAATGAAGACAAATTCATTAAGAGCTGCAATCCTCTGGTTGATCAATGAGAAAAAGGAGAGGTTGAAGAAGCTAGAAGAAGAAATAATGAGCAAAAAGCCAAGAACAAGGGTATCGGCCTAGGACATCCAATTCACTCACAAAGATCATGATTCTTTGGCACATGTATTGTATAGAAATCCTGAGTGGTTTGCAAAGCCTTCTCAACTAACGCTTCAAGAAGGTCTCACCATTGCAGAGATGTTAAAGGGTGTGTCTACTGCACAGGGCAAAGTTGATCAGAAAATCATTGCCTGGAAGTATGACTGTGATTGGAATATGTTCATGATTAAGAGGATCTCAGGGTTAGTTTAATTCATCACAAAGTACACTGCTCTGGTGAACTCCCTACATATAGATGATATAAAGGAACTAGCTAACTTGGAATTAATCAATCATAAGGCTATGTTAAGAGGGTATGAGTTTAAAGACATTTAAAATTTGTTTAAAAGAACAGACAACTTCAAATCATTGAAGGCTATCTGTATGAGGTAAGATAGATCCTTCATCAACCCTCTAGAAAAGAAGAAAAAGACTAAAGAGGCAAAGGAAGTGGTGGTTCCTGATTTGAAAGTGAAGCCCACAGAGTCTCTGAAGAGGAAGATGGTAGCAGGCGCTCACTCCTCCAAACAATCTTAAATGTCTTTCATGATGAGAAGACTTATGAGTTAGTGATTGAAATGAGGTGGGCAGGAAAGGAGGGTGCTGAAATCAGGCTATTCAGTAGATATGAGGTGAGACTACTTGATGAATCCTACATCCACTACATCTACACCAGGAACTTAAGGGAAATCAACAACAAACTTGTAGAAGCTGATATGCACTTCTTTCTCAAGTGTATCAAAATTCTGAAGATGGCCTATGATAGAATCATAGCCAAAAAGGAGCAAAGGAAGAAGAAGACTCCTTTGCAGTTGGGCAACATTATGAAGTTGGAGGTTAATGTGGAAGGAGCTCTGTTGATTCATAGAGATGGGTTATCCACTGTATCAATATAGGAACCCATTTCATTGAAGAAGCTACCCATTGAAGCCATCTACTCAATGAGCCAGATGAAGATCCATATGATTAACAGAGATAAGATGTCTGAAGCCAATGACTTTGTCAACATGATCAACGCCATTCTGGATCCATCCCCGGCAGAACCTCTGATCCCATCTCCTACTGCTCAAGACCCAGCAAAATCTTCACAACCTCATCCACCATCAAACCCTTGAAGTACATAGGCTGTATAATCCTTAGGGGGCTATTGTTGGACCCTGAAAGAATCATACATGCCAATTCAAGTGGTGGTTGAAGGTTGTTCTGCTAGAAATCTCCATAAGTCCAAGAACCAATAAGGATGAATAATCTGCACATCATAAAGATGACAAGAGTTGGCTATCTGCATTTGTATATGCAGATGACCATAGAACAAATGCCGACAAGTATTTGTTCTTCCGCACTAACAAATGCGGACAGCCGAACAAATGTTGCCAAGTATTTCTACATCCGCATTAACTAATGCGGATGCTCAACAACAAACGCGCCAAGTGTTGTTCATCCAAATTTCTCAATGTTTATGACCAAACACCAATGTGATAGAAGAAAAAGAAATGTTGATGAAGATCAACACATTGGCATTAGTTAATGCGGATGAACAAAAGAAATGCTGATGAAGACTTTTGTACTTAGACTAGTTTCCTGATGTATAGTACAGGGGTAGTTTAGTCATTTTGTAAAAGCACTTTGTCAGCCTATAAATAGAATAGAAAACCCCACTTTTGTGGATGACTTGACTTGACAATTAGAATATTTCGATAGTCTTATGTTTCAGAGATGTCTTGTTACTGTTTATTGCTAAAATCCTAGCATTCGTTGTAATTTTTCACTGCCATTAATACAAAAGCATTTATGAGTATTTCAAAGCATTCAATGATCTATGTTTATATGATTCCACAATATATTCACTGACTCAATAATCATATTCGGTCCTAGTTGATTCACATCAACTGAGAATCTCATTCTCACACATAGTCAAAAACTTCTAAGAAGAATAAGAAGACGATAGCTTTGGAAGGAAATTCTTTTTCTTTCGGAAGCTCCAAAATGAAAAGAAGACAAGTGAAGACTTGCATTCGGAAGAAAAGTTGGTCTCAAAAGAAAGGAATGCTTATGAAGTACTGAAGTCTGCTGCAGTGATAACAAGATCTTCCAAAGTCTAGTCTCCAAAATTTTTGAAGTTGTCAAAACTTCCGAAGTATTGATGGTCAAGTCTAATTTTCCAAAGGTGGTGTGGAAGATAAAGGAAGACCATGTGTCTGAAACTTCTTCATCAACAATAGTTGATGATCCTCAAAGCTTGAATATAGGATCAATTACTGTTGCATTGTCTTCAATTCACTTTGATAAGTCTAAGACAAACAAGGTTTGGGTTTCCAAATGTATCTTTTTTATGCAGGAACAGCTAAAAACCAAGAGAAATGTATGGATCATTGATAGTGGTTGTTCCAGGCACATGACAGACAATGGATCTTTGCTTGAAAACTTTGAGAAAATTGATGGAGGGATAGGGTCACAAATGTTAAGCTCAGTATTGAAGAGGTAAACTTTGTAAATGAGCTTGGATATAATCTACTAAGTGTATCCTAATTTTATGATCAGAGACACAACATGCTCTTCACTTAGCATGAGTGCATTGTTCTTAAGCCTGGATGGTTATTTCTCAAGAGCATATCTTGCTTAGAGGCCCCAGGAAGGGAAACATTATAAGGCTTTATGTATGTCTGATGCACCTAAAACATCTTAAGTCTTTCCTGCATGCATGTAGTGAAGTACATAGTAGAAATGCTTCGGAAGTTTTACACCATGCACAGACTTATTCTAAGTGTAAATATTCCGAAGCCAATACCAATATCTTCCAAAGGCAATGGTGAATTCTTCCGAATATTCAAAGACAAAGTCTTCTGAAGCCAAGACATGAAGACTGATTTCTTCTGAAGACTTTTGAACACATGTTTTATCTTATGTACTTTACCATAAAGCTGGACCACTTTCTGCTACAACTTTGTTCAGTCACCAACTTACATAAGTCGGTGAAAAGGTCCATGCTTTTTGTAACTGTACATTGAGGTCTTGAGTCCTTTACTTTCTACTTTATGTACTTTTATCCTTTTTGTAATATATTAGGATGTGAGCTATGGCATGTCATAGTCAATAGTCAAAAGGCAATCTGCCTTTTAACTCTATATTTGATTTTGTTGTTGTCTAGTTCAAACTGCTCTTCCCAACTCCATATACAGAGCCTTCAAGAAGTGCAAAACAGCTAAACAGTTATGGAATGCACTGAAGCTGGTGTATGAGGGGTCAACTGAAGCCAAGGAGAAAAAGAAGGATCTCCTAAAGCAGCGTTTGAAAACTTCACCTTCAAAGCAGGTGAAACCATGAGTCAACAATACTTCAGGTATGTTGAAATTTTGGACACTCTAATGGATGTTGGAGTGACTCTTGAGAACGTGGACATTGTAAGGAATTTCATCTCCTCTCCTCCTAGACAATGGACACAATACTGTTTTGTTATCAAGAGAACTGAGAACCTTAAGCTCTTACTTTGATAGAGTTGTATGATATTCTTAGTGGATACCAGATAGAGATGAATATGCAAGGTTCATATGGTAACTCCAGCAATCAACTGAGTTCAGACCTTCATGTTGTTAAAAGGGATAGTAGAGAACCACAACATCTGAAGATCATGTTAGGTTGGACTCACTTTAGTATAGTTGTTTACTTTACATTGTAATAGGAGTTTTGTTAGTTTCCTTTTGTATGTTCTTAGTAATTAGCAGTTTTGGCAGTTCAGCGAAACTGTGAGCGAATCTATACATTCGCTCACAGTTTGCTGTTTTGGTTTACCCGGCGAACTTGTGTTCTGCCGGGCGAAACTATAGTTTCGGCATGACAGTTTCGCTGGTAGCGAAACTGTCAGCGAAACTATGACTGCTATATATACTTTTGTCAATTCACTTTGTAAGGTGACGGGTGGTCCATAGGACAACCCTTTATAGTGTTAAAACGTGAGATTATCCCTCATTTATGCAAGTAATTATTTTGAATTAGATAACTACTGTTGCTTATGTCTCAGGTACGTTGTGGAGGCTTAAGAAGGTGAAAATGCAGCTTTGGAGGTGTCGGAGTCAAACGGGTTGGAGATGCGAAGCAATAGAAGAACAAAGCAAGAAATGCAGGTCATCACCGTAAATCACGGTGCCACCGTAATTTACGGTGGATCTGGAAACCAGTTCTTCTCCACCGTAAATCAGAAGAGTCTCACCGTAACACTTTGACAGCCACCGTAAATTACGGTGCCACCGTAATTTACGGTGGACTCTGACGAAAAAAAAACGTAACTGCCCATTTTAGGCAGTTTTTGAGCGTCTTTTCACATATCTCATCATTGGACGGTTTTGGAACATTGTGAGGGGCGATTTTGGCTGCTTTTGCTGGGTTGTGAACAATTTCTAACATTCGGTTTGTGTTTTCGATTCGTATGAACATTGAATTGCTTGTTATGATGATTCACCAAGCCATGAGTGGCTAGAACTTTCGGTGATCATCTTGGGTGTAGGTTTTCGTTGAACTTATGTGTGTTTGATTCTGAATTTCTAGAATGATGACTTGTGTTTGCTTGTTTATCATGGTGTATGTTTAATTGCTTGTAGTTTGTTAATTGATATTGCAATTTCTAGTCTCAATCGTACGTTCTTGGTGCCGTTGGCAATCGAGATATCACGGGAAGGGTTAGGGTTGGTTATTGATTAATTGGTCATCGGGAAACAACCTCGCATTCATATAATCCGAGTACTTTGTTCCCTTTTATCACAACAATTATCTATACACGAGTTATGTCTATGTAACTCTTTCTAGTTGGAATTACACACATTTGTTTAAGAAAACTGAAACTTAAGATGGTCATTGCTTCCCTAATCTGTTAATCAACTAATTCTAATTTGCTTTGAGTTATTACTTTAGTTTTTCAAAACAACAATCAAAATCATTGAACTTTATTTTCTACGTTTTAGTTTAATTTAGATAAATTACAAAGCTACATAGTAAACACATATTCCACATATTCCCTGAGTTCGATACCCTCTTACCACTGTCTATAGTTGTTTTTGGGATTAAATTTGATTGTGACCACGACATCACGTCAAATTTTGGCGCTGTTGCCGGGGATTAGTGCGCAACGTGTGTTTTATTTAGTAGTTCTTGTTTGTTATTTTCGGGTTTACGCTGGTTGTGTTTAGTGTGCAGGTACTTTTCACAGGTGTATGCATACTAGAGGCTCTCACATGTCATCACCGCTAGCATTCGATCCTGAAATCGAGCGAACTTTACGACAGCAAAGAGTTCTAATCCGAGAGAACAAAGTAATCATGGATTTACCAACTCCTACCGCAGGTCAACCATCACCAACCACGCCTTCACCAAATCCTACCACCAATCCTACTTCAACCTTTGAAGTACAATCCACAAATGCCATATTACCCGAAATTATCCAACCTGTAACCAACATCACTTTTGCTGCATCTACTATGGTTCCACCATTTTCGTCCTTCTTTCCATCCACGGGTCAATCATCCTCTACACAACAAATACCACCAAACCAATTCCAGCCCGGCTCAACCATTTTTCATACCACATCCAATTCCCAACCTTTATATCAAACAGACTTTAACCCGTCATCTCAGTATGTGCAATTGTCGGGAGTTCAAGGGGATGGTTTATACGAGGGGTATGAGGAAGATTTCGGAGGTTATGATGAAGAAGGGTATTATCAATATTATGGAGGTGAAGGGGGCAATTCGGGATTTCAAGGAAATACGGGCTATCAAGTGCAACAATTTGAACCTGTTCAAGAAACAATTCGGCAACCAACGGGAGTGCAGCAGATTCGTCCACATGGGCCACAATTCCAACGACCCGTGCCGTTGCAACAAATACGACCTCAGTTTCAACAAGCTCAAGTTCAAATGCCTCAAGCTCAAGTTCAAAGGCCCATGCAACAACAAGCCTTTCAACAACCTCAGTACCAACAATTTGCACCACCAATGGTCGACCTAGAGTACCGGTGGGTGCTCCACGGAGGTTTCATAGAGAAATTGTGAGAGGAATCGAAGCACATTTTCGACCGGTTATAACAAACAATCCCTCACCGGTCGTGATTCATCAACACCTAGATGGAAGAACTTTTGAGGTGCGAACGAATTCATTGCAAAGCTTGCCAAAGTACAAGGTATTAGCGACGGAAGAACCTTATTTTCATCTAGAGGCTTATGATTCTATTTGCAACACTATTGGGGGTCAAGGTTTTTCGACCGATAATGTCAAGCTTGTGTTGTTCCAATTTTCGTTAGAAGACAAGGCAAAGAGGTGGTACTATACATTACCGTCTGCATCAATTTACACTTGGGGTCAAATGCAACAACGATTCTTAGAAGAGTTTTTCACCGCCCAAAGAACGATTGATGCTCGAAAAAGTATTCGGGAATTTAGACAACAAGTGGGTGAATTGTTTCATGAAGCATTTGATCGATTCAACATGATGCTTAAAAGTTGCCCACATCATGGGATTGCCTTATGGGAACTTCTACATGCTTTTCGAGAAGGTTTATGTGATGGTGATGCTCGTGATCTAGTGTCGGTGTCGAATGGTACTTTTTGTACGAACTACGAGCAAGATGATTGGGCCTTTTTGGAGCAAATGTCTTTTAACTCTAAACGGCAAGCGCAAGCATCAAGGAATAAGAAGTTTGTGGTTACAAAACCACAAGTGAATGCCGTCGAGGAGTTAGAGGTACAAGCGAATAACCCAATGTTCAATGTGTGCACTAATTGTAATGAGATAGGCCATACGATGGAGGTTTGTGTAGCGCCATGTATTGAAGGTCAAGCAGAAGAAGTAAACGCAATTCAAGAGGGTGGTGGCAACTTTGGTTTCAATTCAAACGTATACCATCCCGGGTTAAGAAATCATCCCAATTTACGTTATGGAAATCCGGCCACCCAAGCTAACCCAAATTTCCAAGGAAATTTCATTTCTCGCCAACAATTCAACCAAGGAAATTTTAGAAGTGGAAATAATCAAAACTACCCAAATCAATACCAAAAATCGGGAGGTGGTCAAGGTAACTCTTCGGGTCAAACTTCATCAAGTGGAAACGAAGTTATGGAGATGCTCAAGAATATGCAACAAGAGATGCAAAAACAGAATCAATTTGATGAAGTTCGAATGCAAAAGGATGAGCTTCGGGATAAGAGCATTCAATCGTTAACAACCCAAATGGGTCAATTAGCAACCGATGTGGCGGAATTGAAGAAAGGTAAGGGTCAACTTCCAAGCGACACTAAGGTAAACCCTTCATACGGTTCGTCACGAGGTAATGTTAATATTAACCATGTTAGTGTGTTAAGAAGTGGAAAAGAGTTTAAAACCAATTTCTCACCCGAATTGGTTGATGGGGTAGTTGAGGATGTCACGGGTAATGAAAGTGACGATGAAATTTCACCGGTCCAACCAAAAGAAACAATTTCTAAAAAAACGGGTTTGGGTGAAAATGAAACGAATGAAAAAGTTGAGGGTGAACCGAGTCAAGTCCCATTTCCATCGGCTTTACTTGACCCGGGAAAGAAAAATGTTATTGTGTCAAGAGGACCACAAAAAGAAGAAATATGGGACATGTTTAAACAAGTTAAAATAAATCTCCCACTTCTTGATGCAATAAAACAAGTCCCCGCTTATGCCAAATTTTTAAAAGAACTATGTACACAAAAAAGGCAAAAGAAAAAGAAAGTGCCTAAGCGAGTGGACTTGACCGGGCAAGTAAGTGCGGTTTTAAATGGGGAGCTTCCTCCTAAGGTCCAAGATCCGGGCACGCCATTGATTGATATACAAGTTGGTAATTTTCAAATGGCTAAGGCATTGCTAGATCTTGGAGCCGGAGTTAGCATTTTACCGGGGGGCTTATATGACCAATATGATTTTGGTCCGTTAACAAGGGTGGAGACAACGGTGGTTTTGGCCGATTTGTCTCATAAGTTACCTCGGGGTATGGTTCAAAATGTTATTGTGAAAATTGATGAGTTTTATTACCCTGTTGACTTTTTAGTCTTAGATTACTCATCGGTGGACCCTAAACAACATCAAAATATCATTTTGGGTTATCCATTTTTAAGCACCGCACATGCTATTATTGATTGTAGATTCGGTACAGTTGATATGGCTTTTGGAAATAGAAAAATGCGTTTGAATGTTTTTACTAATAATTCTAATGCTATTGGTGTTGATGAGTGTTTTATGGCAGATCTAGTTGATGGATGCAACCCGCATGAGTATGATGAGGATGGGTTGGATATTTGTTTGTGTGATTTTGCTGAACAGGTACATGCTTATGCACTTCGGGTTGAAGAGGAGATGCAAGATGCAAAGGCGTTGAAAGAAGGTAGGCCACCATGGACCCACCAATTTGAAGGTTTACCGGCATCAATTGATTCGGGTACGAGACCATCATTAGAGGAGCCGCCAAAGTTGGAGCTCAAAGATTTGCCGACCCACTTGAAGTATGTGTTCTAAGGAGATAATGACACCTTGCCGGTCATTATTGCTTCTAGTTTCGGGTTGGCACAAGAACAAGCATTGATGGAAGTTTTAAGAGAGAATAAGGGAGCTATTGGATGGACAATTGCCGACCTTAAAGGAATTAGTCCATCCATAGTCATGCACAAAATCATTACCACCGAAGATGTTAAACCGACAAGAGAGGCTCAAAGGCGATTGAATCCGAACCTACGAGAGGTAGTAAAAAAGGAGATAATTAAATGGTTGGATGCGAGAATTATTTATCCGATTTCGGATAGTGCTTGGGTAAGTCCCACCCAAGTGGTGCCTAAGAAGGCCGGTATTCAAGTAGTCAAGGATGAAAGTGGTGAACAAATTGCCACCCGACCGGTTGCCGGGTGGCGTGTATGTATTGACTACCGTAAATTGAATGCCGCCACTTCTAAGGATCATTTCCCGCTACCCTTCATTGACCAAATTATTGAAAAACTTTCGGGTCAGAAATATTATTGCTTTTTGGACGGATATTCGGGTTATAATCAAATTGCCATACATCCCGATGACCAACACAAGACCACCTTCACTTGTCCATATGGCACTTTCGCTTTTAGGCGGATGCCATTTGGCTTGTGTAATGCTCCGGCAACTTTCCAACGATGTATGATGAGTATTTTCTCGGACATGGTTGGAGAGTCGCTTGAAGTGTTTATGGATGACTTCTCTATTTTTGGCACTAGTTTTGATTCTTGTCTCAATGAATTACAAAAAGTTTTAAAAAGATGTGTTGAGAAAAATTTAGTGCTAAGTTGGGAGAAAAGTCATTTCATGGTGCAAGAGGGCATTGTGTTGGGTCATGTGATTTCTGAAAGGGGAATGGAGGTGGATAAGGCAAAAATAAGGGTAATATCATCTTTGCCACCTCCGAAAAATGTGAAGGGCGTAAGGTCATTTTTAGGACATTCGGGTTTTATAGACGGTTCATTAAGGGTTTTAGTGTCATCACCAAACCCTTATGTAATTTACTACTAAAAGATGTTCCATTTGATTTCACTAATGAGTGTATGCAAGCTTTCACTGTTTTGAAGGAACACTTGGTCAAGGCTCCTATATTGCAACCACCAGATTGGTCAAAGCCGTTCGAGATAATGTGTGATGCAAGCGACACCACTATTGGTGCAGTTTTGGGTCAACGGGTTGACAAGAAGCCAGTGGTTATCTATTATGCAAGCAAAACTTTATCCGAAGCACAACTCAACTACACCACAACGGAGAAGGAATTATTAGCGGTGGTGTATGCGTTGGATAAGTTTCGTTCGTACATTTGGGGAAGCAAAGTGGTGGTTTATTCGGATCATAGTGCGGTCCGGTACTTGATGGAGAAAAAGGACGCGAAGCCCCGTTTGATTCGATGGGTCCTATTGTTACAAGAATTTGATTTAGAAATCCGAGACAAAAATGGAAGTGAGAATGTAGTTGCGGATCACTTGTCTCGGATTCCGGTGGAAGGGACCGACGATGTGGGGGAAATTAATGAACGGTTTCCTGATGAGCAGCTTTTAGCCGTATCAACTTGTATGGCACCGTGGTACGCCCATTACGTGAACTATTTGGCTACGGGTGTGATTCCCAATCATTGGACCAAGAAAAGGCGACAACAATTCATGGTTCAAGTGAAACAATATATTTGGGATGAACCGGACCTATTCAAAATTGGTCCGGATCAAGTGATACGAAGATGTGTGCCTGAGAAAGAAGTGTCGGATATTTTGACCCATGCTCATTCATCCGCATGTGGCGGTCATTTTAGCGGTCAAAAGACGGGTTATCGGGTTCTGTCATGTGGGTTTTATTGGCCCACGATTTTTAAAGATGCGTGTGAATATGCTCGCCATTGTACAAGATGCCAACAAATGGGGAGTATATCGAAGAGGGATGAGATGCCATTACAACCAATCTTGGTTGTCGAAATATTCGATGTTTGGGGAATCGATTTTATGGGTCCATTTCCGAATTCGAATGGTTTTTTATATATTTTGGTAGCGGTGGATTATGTTTCGAAGTGGATTGAGGCCATTGCAACGCGAACAAATGACCATTCGGTTGTTTGTAGATTTGTTCAATCCAACATTTTTTCTCGCTTTGGAATTCCGAGGGTTATCATAAGTGATGGTGGTTCACATTTCAAGAACTTTAATTTTGGGAAATTATTAAAAAGGTATGGCGTGAACCACTGAGCTGCTACACCGTATCTCCCGCAAACAAGTGGACAAGTCGAAGTGTCCAACCGTCAAATCAAAGAAATTCTCATGAAGACGGTAAGAACGGATAGAAAAGATTGGTCAAGTAAATTGGATGATGCATTGTGGGCATATCGAACGGCCTACAAAACTCCTATTGGCACAACACCATACCGGATGGTGTTTTGTAAAGGTTGTCACTTGCCAATGTAGTTGGCACATCGGGCACATTGGGCAATCACGACGGTTAACGCGGATTATGATCAAGCGGGTAAGTTGAGGAAATTACAATTAAGCGAGATAGAAGAAATTCGGGATGAAGCGTATGATTTTGCATCGGCATATAAAGATAAACTCAAGAAGGTGCACGATGCAAAGTTAAGAAAGAAAACATTCGAAGTCGGGCAAAGAGTTTGGTTGTTCAATTCACGACTCAAGATGTTTGCGGGCAAGCTTAAAAGCAAATGGATGGGCCCATACATCATTCGGAGAGTTGGGAAATTTGGCGATGTTGACATCCAAGACGAGCAAACATTGAAGCAACAAACAGTGAACGGTCACCGTTTGAAGCCATTCTTGGAAGGAAATGACATCAACACTTTGGAGCTTGAGAAAGAGGGCTACATCTTACGCCCGGTAGATGAGGAACAACCATAGAAGGTCCAGGTTTGGTAGTGTAAATATTAGTATTTTGTTTTGTTTGTTTTGTTTATTTCGAACAATCACCGTATTTTCTCGAAAATCCGTGTTCGAAACAAGTGTGGGGATGTTCGGGTACCGAATTATTCTAACATTTTGTTGAGGACAACACGTGATTTTTAGGGGGGTAGGGTGATTTTTAGTTAAGTTTTAGAGTATTGTTATAAAAAAAAAAAAATTTGGCGAAGAATCGATGCCCAGTGTCCACCATAATTTACGGTGGTACCGTAAGTTACAGTGGAGCTGGGAATTTGGCATAGATTTACGGTGAAAAGGTACTGATTTACGGTGAGGACACATGTTCAGGACTCACCGTAAATTACGGTGACACCGTAATTTACGGTGCGCACTGAACATGTGTCCTTCGGTCCGGTTCTCGCAATTATAAAAAAAAAAACACAAAAACGTGGAACAACCCTAACCCACTCATTCTTTTCTTCATCTATCTCTATCATCTTCCCCACAACCTCCATAACCATTCTTCACCTTCAAATTTTCATTCCTCCTTCAATTCTTGGCCAAACTTAGTGAAATTGGAGTCTATCTTGACTAATTTTTCACCTAGTTTCTGATTTTGGCAAGAGTTTTGCAAGAAAACATTGTTTTTGGGTCCGAATCTCGAACCCTAGTCCGAAAATTTTTGGGGTTTTTTTGGAGTTTTGGTTTTAGAATCATTCTTGCATCTTCAAGACAAGGTATGGAGCTCTAATTTATGTATTTTGATGGTGCATTGTGAAGATTGAGGTTTGTTTGATTTTCGTTCATACCCACTTGCTTGTTCTTAGTATAATTTCTCATTGTCTTTGATATGGTTAAGGTTGTAGATTTAGAATGTTACCAAGTAGTGAAATATGGGAATTTCTACATTGTAGAGTTACCATGCCCAAATTTCTTTTGAAAAATTTATATACTTTGGTTATCTAATATCTACAACTATAGTAACAAGCAAGTGTGGGGATGTTTTGGAGATGGAATCTAATTTTGTTGTTTGTTTTTGTTGATTGGATAATGTGTGTAGGACATGGTCAAGACAAAAGATCAAGCGGGATCGAGTTCATCTTCAAAAGGCAAAGGCAAGCAAAAGGAACAACCGTCACGAAAAAGGCAAAATTTGGGTCGGGTAAGTGAAGAAGAGAGTGGAAGCGAAGAAGAGATGGAGTTAGACATGAGTGAAAAGCCGGTTTGGAATTCGGGTTCACTGGAAGATCAACCCGAGGAGTGGCAGCCGACGCTTTACAATGATTGTATGAACAAGTTGAAAAACAAGGCTGCGGCTTTTATTTGTGAGCGAGATGTTGATGAAGCTCAATTTGGTCAGTTTGGGGTGTTTGATAGGTTCCACGCTCTAGGTTGGGAGGGAGCGCTTAAATGTTTCGATAAAGACAAAAGCAACTTGTTCCTAACCGAGATACAAGAGTGGATGTCAACTTTGAAGTGCTATAATTTCAACAAGCCGTCGCAGATGAAGTTGATTGGTGAGGTGTACGGGATAAAGGTGGAGATGTCATTTGAAACTTTGAAGAAGCTTGGGAAGTATGACAGTCTTCCGAGTCGTGAGTATATGATTCCCACTCTTGATGACCTTCTGATTAGACCGGAGAGACATGTTCGATGGAATGATATGCTGGAAGCAATATTCTTACCCGGTACATACAGTGGTGTTCTCTACCGAAAGAATTTGAAAATTGAAGCAAAGTTGCTTTTAGCCATTTGTTTGTTGAATGTGATACCGCGTAGAGGAGATAAAGAGCAGGTGAGATATCCAGAGGTACCCGTTCTCAACTCACTAATGAATGGGTCTCCCCGTTTTCCGATTCGCTATCTTATCATGCACCACCTATGGATCAGTCGCAACAAGTATGGTAGAGACATTGTCCCGTACTGTCGAATTATTACGGGGTTGATGAAACAACAAAAGACGCTAACTTCTGAGGACCGTGGCTTGACGAAAAGGCATTTGCCTTATACGTTGGATAGGTTGGGTCAAGGGTGGACATATACTCAATCTGAGCGGTATCACAAGTTGAAGTCGGATGGTCAAAGGTGGAGAGCATTGCGGTTGGGTGCACGAGAGTTGTTACCGGGAGAGCCGGATGAGCCGGAAAGTGATGAAGAAAGGATTCCAAGTGGGGATGAAGATTATCCGGATGCACCGCCTGGTAGTGAAAATGTTGGTCAAGGGGGTTATGGTGTTGGTCATGGTAGTATGTTCTATGATTATGCGCAACAGTCTTACGCGCCAGACTGGGCTTTTCAAGGATCTATGCAACAAGTGATTAGGGATCAACGGCCTTCGGATGAGATTTTTGGGTCATGGTCAGGGTCGGAGCGAACCGCGTTTGATCAACGCACTATGATGAATGCTAGTTTGGAGAGGTCCTTAAAGCATAGTTTCGACCGTCAAGAAGCGTGGAATCGTACACATGCATACTCTCATGAGATAGAGATGAACAACAGGTACCATGATGATCAAGAAAGGAGGTTACATGCAGATTGGCATGCAGGAAGGCCGGTGGTTGTGGATCCACAACATGTGGATTATGCATCACTACCACCTTACGATGGTAGTATTTCGTATCCGACACCGGCGCTTCATCATTCACAATGGATTGACCCAAGACAACAAGAGGGAACCCAACAACAAGAAGGGAGTAGCAGTGGCGCGTTTGGATTTGGAGAATGGAATGACATGATGTCATCCATTTTTGGACCGCCAGGGCCACGCTACTATTAGTCAGGTGGTATTCTCTCTTTTGTATATTTTGTGAATATTTGTCGTTTGATTCTAGTTTTGGTTGGGTGGTTGGGTGGAGTATGGTTTTGTTGTTTGTTGGGATGGTGCTTGTTGGTGGTGTCATGTGTTTTTAAAAGAAAAAGAAAAAAATTATAAAATATAAAAATACAAAAAGAAATGTGTGGTTTGAGTGAAAGAGTTTTTGTTGATGATGAATGAGTTTGTGATCAAAGCCTCCGGAAGCCATACATTGGGGACAATGTATCCCAAGTGTGGGGATGGGGGGGGATTTTTGAAAATTTTTGAGTCAAACAACGCAATGTAAAAATTTGAACGCCCTAATTTAACCCTAAATAATGCACCGGCAACCCTTGATACCCTTTTTATTCTTGGTGAGGAATTGAAGCCACACTTTTACATAAATAATGTTTATCTTTGAGGAGAGTGGCAATGGGTAGGGGTGCATTAGAACTTGTGCTTGAATGCGATTTGAGTCCTTCGTTTGACATGAATGTAGAAAGGATAAGGGCATTTAGGTAGCCTCGTCGTTGGTGTGAGCGAGTGTGGGATTTGGGGGGTTGGACCTCATAAGTTTATATATGAGCATGGTTGCGAGAGGGGTGGGGGTTTGGACATTTAGTTGCCCAATTTTGTGCCTAAAAGCCTATCAATTGTTACCCCTAGTTACTTTTCTAAAAATTTCACCCGATTTAACCCGGTCGTTTAGTTTTAGTTTTAGTTTTAGTTGCATTATTAGAATGTAGTTTTGTGATGTTTGATTGCACTCTATATGTTTATGTATTTGTTAAAAAAAATGAAAAGAAAATATGTTATTGCTTTGCATTTTGTAGTTAGTTGGCAGTTTGTATTTCGGTTATTTATGTAATAAAAAGACCGGGTCGAATTTTCGCCACTTCATATATATTCCCTTTCCTACCTTTACACCTAGCCACGTTACAACCTTGAAGTCCCTTTGATTTGCATTCATGTCCGACACTTTTTAGGAGAATGATTGATTTGAGTACAAGCTTATGATCGTGCAACTATCCGTTTGCTTATTGTGTGTTTAGCTTATCTTTGCTAATATTCAATTGTTGCCGAGAGGAGAGAATTTAGAGAGGGGTGCATTGATAGGGTGTTAAAAAGGGGTTAGTAAAAAGATTGCCTGTTGTGTTTGGTTTATTAATTTTGATCACATGTTTTTGGAACTGAATTGATGAGTTGCTTTGGGACAAGCAACGGGTAAGTGTGGGGATGTGACGGGTGGTCCATAGGACAACCCTTTATAGTGTTAAAATGTGAGATTATCCCTCATTTATGCAAGTAATTATTTTGAATTAGATAACTACTGTTGCTTATGTCTCAGGTACGTTGTGGAGGCTTAAGAAGGTGAAAATGCAGCTTTGGAGGTGTCGGAGTCAAACGGGTTGGAGATGCGAAGCAATAGAAGAACAAAGCAAGAAATGCAGGTCATCACCGTAAATCAGAAGAGTCTCACCGTAACACTTTGACAGCCACCGTAAATTACGGTGCCACCGTAATTTACGGTGGACTCTGACGAAAAAAAAACGTAACTGCCCATTTTAGGCAGTTTTTGAGTGTCTTTTCACATATCTCATCATTGGACGGTTTTGGAACATTGTGAGGGGCGATTTTGGCTGCTTTTGCTGGGTTGTGAACAATTTCTAACATTCGGTTTGTGTTTTCGATTCGTATGAACATTGAATTGCTTGTTATGATGATTTACCAAGCCATGAGTGGCTAGAACTTTCGGTGATCATCTTGGGTGTAGGTTTTCGTTGAACTTATGTGTGTTTGATTCTGAATTTCTAGAATGATGACTTGTGTTTGCTTGTTTATCATGGTGTATGTTTAATTGCTTGTAGTTTGTTAATTGATATTGCAATTTCTAGTCTCAATCGTACGTTCTTGGTGCCGTTGGCAATCGAGATATCACGGGAAGGGTTAGGGTTGGTTATTGATTAATTGGTCATTAGGAAACAACCTCGCATTCATATAATCCGAGTACTTTGTTCCCTTTTATCACAACAATTATCTATACACGAGTTATGTCTATGTAACTCTTTCTAGTTGGAATTACACACATTTGTTTAAGAAAACTGAAACTTAAGATGGTCATTGCTTCCCTAATCAGTTAATCAACCAATTCTAATTTGCTTTGAGTTATTACTTTAGTTTTTCAAAACAACAATCAAAATCATTGAACTTTATTTTCTACGTTTTAGTTTAATTTAGATAAATTACAAAGCTACATAGTAAACACATATTCCACATATTCCCTGAGTTCGATACCCTCTTACCACTGTCTATAGTTGTTTTTGGGATTAAATTTGATTGTGACCACGACATCACGTCATAAGGTAAGCTTGCAAAACCCTAATCGTGGATCATTGTTGCAAGCTACCAATTCTAAGCAGTTTTCACACTGAAATACTATTGTGCTTGATGTTATTGATTGCTATTGTTCATTTGAGTATTAAATATGTGTTAGAATTCTCTTCTATCTTCTCAATTGTTGTTGTTTAGCATGAATGTTTGATATTGAGCAATTCATCACTTCAATTGTACTGTTTATCGATCATATGGACCAACAATATGGTATCAGAGCCTTAGTGCTCTTGATTTGTTGAGTTTTTGTGGTTTTGGTCAATATCTAGTTTCAATCAATTTTCATTGGATTATCAGCTGTTTTTGGCATGGAAATTGATTGAATTATGCTTGTTTTTGATTGAGGAAGATTCTACAATCATCAGATCTCAAATTCATTGAGTTTTGGATGATTTCAGATTGATTTTGAGGTGAAAAAGGGTTTTGAGATCGACCAGCGAAACTATTGTTCTTACAGCGAAATTGTTATCATCTTTCAGCGAAATTATGAGTTATCTTGAATCAGAAGTTGTTTTCTAGAGTTTCTGCGAAACTAATTCCTTGAACGAAAGTTCATTAGTGCTTGTGACTAGTCAACAAGCGAAATTGCTGCTGAATTTATTTTTGAACGAAAGTTTAAGCTTGTTTCGTGCGAAGTTAGCAGCGAAACTAAGCAAGTGGTGTCTCTGTTCACGCAAAAGTGCTGCTGAAATTGCTAGCGAAAGTGTCAGCTTCTGCGAAATTATCAGTGAAAGTACTGTTTCAGCGAAATTGTTATCCAAGTCACCTTTTTCTGCGAATTTGTCAGCGAAATTATAAACATTTCTGCCGAAACTATCATGTCAAAATTAACAACTCTTACACTTGCTGATCTTGAAAGTGTTGCTCCTAATAGACCTCCAAGACTCATTAATGGAGATAATTTTGAAGATTGGAAGAGATGTCTCAAAGCTTTCTTTTTCTGCACTGATCATAATAAATGGGAATCGATTATTTCTGGCCCTCACATACCTAAGGTTACTGTTGGTGATGTTGTTTCTCAGAACAAAGACCCATCTTCCTATACTGAAAGAGATCTGAAATTGATTGATCGTGATCAAAAGGCTTTTGGTGCTCTAACTCTCTGTTTGGCTCCAGATATCTACAACCGTTTTGCAGAGCATAAAAATGCTAAATCCCTTTACGTTGCTCTCTGTGAATTCTATGATGGGAATGCAGATTTGGTAAAAGACAAGAGTATTCACGCTGAAAAGGAGTTCAATTCATTTGTAGGATACAAGAATGAAAGTTTGACAGATCTTACAAATCGTTTCTTAACCGTCTCAAGCACTCTAAAAAAAGTATGATGAAAGGCTCTCCAACAGTGAACAAGTTAATAGGCTTCTCGATTCTCTTCCACCACAGTGGAGTCTTCAAGTGAGAATGCTTAAACAAGAAAGAGGTTTTACAGATTACAAGCTGATGGATATCATTAACAAGTTGAAATCTTTTGAGTTGGATATGAAAAGAAGAGAATTTAACCAGACTATGATGCCCACATCTGGTTTTTCTCAAAATGCTGCTTTGTTGTCATCCGCTGCAAACTCTCACATTCAAAATCCAATTCAAGGAGGGAGCAATATAAGTAATTTCTCGAGTGGTAATAGTCATGTTGGAAAAGAATTGGGAAATTCTAAGGTCAATGCTGAAACTTCAATTCCATCTTAAACAATGGCTCTTTTTGGAATGTTTGTTTAGAGCTATGAAGCTCTTGTTGCTGGAGAACTGAAAGGTAAAGGAATTACTATGGAGGACATGTATCAGGTTGATCCTGATGATTTAGAAGAAACTGACATTCAATGGCAAATGGCGATGTTAACTTTAAGAGCCCGGAGATTCATGGAAAGAACAGGACGAAAGAACTTTGGTGGTCAATCATCTACCTCAAAACTGGGATTTGATAAGTCAAAATTGAGGTGCTTTAATTGTAAACAATTGGGACATGTTAAACGTGAATGTCCATTACCAATTGTCACAGATCCTAGTAACACTGGAGTACCAAGATTGACAGCAGAGAAAGAAAAGGAAGAAGTAAATCCAAAAAAGAAGTCGGCCTTGATCTCGAACTTTGATTGGAGTGCAGAGGTAGAAGAAACAAGAACTGAGATAAATCACGCGTTAGTTGCTGAGATTGTGGAAGGTAATGAAGTGGAAGTTGGTGAAGATGGATTTGTGCTGTTCAAGGAATTCAAAAGAGAAAACGAGCTTTTAATAAATGAGAAAGAAGAAAAGGCAGATGGAGATGGGAAAGAGGAAACTGCAGGTTCAAGTGAGAAAAGAACTTCAAAAGATGAGATAGGAAAAGAGAAGGATGATGTTGCTGCTACTGTTGAGGAAAGGAAATCAAGTACTCCAGTATGCATGTGTGATAAAGCTTTAGCTGCTGAAAGGATGGTAATGGGACTTCCATATGAGGTAATAAAGGATATGTGCTCATCTGCTTGCAAAATTAGACTATTTGGGATTTATAAGGCTAATCGTTTGTTAATTGATAATGAAAAGGATTTAAAGCGAATTAATGATGAACTTAAAATGAATGAATCAAAATATTTTGTGAAATTAAATGAGGCTTTAAAAGAAACTGATCATTTAAAAAGAATCGTTTTGGAAAGAAATGTCGAGATTAATACTTTGACTGAAAGGGTTACTCTTGCTGAATTTGAAGCAAGCAAACTTTAGTCAAAGTTAGATAAATGGACTATTTCTGGAATGAAACATGATGATCTTTGTAAATCTCAACGGGGAGCAAGAATTAAAACAGGTTTGGGTTATGAAAATGTACAGGTTTATCCTCCACCTAGTACATACTGTTATTCTCCTATGCCTGTTCCTCATCCTTCTAATGATTTAATCAAAACAGATACTGACAGTATGTCTGCAGGTTTAGTCGGGAATAACTCTAAGTACATTCGTGAAGACTACGACTATGGACCAACTAGTGGGCTTGGATGCACTAGTTTAGTACACCTGAAAATCAGCAGTCTGTTTTAGATAATAAGTCTAGTTTAAATTCAGTTTTTGTTTCTAGTTCAAATGTAACAGACTTGAATGTCTCATGTTCTCTTGATAGTTTTATTCCATCTTGTACTTCAAATCATGGTAGTGATGATTTTTGTTCTCGTAATGAATGTAATGCATCTGATCTTTCTCCAAAAACAACTGAGCAACTTAAAATTAATTGTTTCGAAAAGTTCTTTTCTCAACCTATTCCATCTTTCATACCATTAAATATGACATCATCAGAAAAATGCAGTTCGTTTTCATCTGACACCAGTACCAATGGTACAAGTTTTACTGATTTGTCAGAAGAATCATGTTCTAATTTTGTAAAGAAAAATTTTGGTTCAAATAAACAACAACCTCATGAGTTGTATGAGACATTCAGTGATGTTGATTCTAGTTTGTCTGAATGTGATGAGAAGATTATTATTGATCCTATTTTTACCTCATCACATCATAGACCTAGATTCAAACCTCATTGTTTCAGGTGTGGTCAAGAGGATCATCTTGTCAAAAATTGTCCTTTGATTCAAGGATCCTCTAATAGGAATTGTTTTGGGAATAAATTGACAAAATTGGTTAATAATTTCTTTTGTAAAAAATCAGCTTCTTTAAAAAGCAAAGTTGTTCAATCTTGGGTCCCTATTACTCCTGGCTAAGTGATTTGTTAATTCATTTCAGGAATCCTCATCAAAGATTGTACACAGTTTATGGCATGTTGATAGCGGATGTTCCAAGCATATGACGGGATTAAAGGATTTGTTGACCAATTATCGGATTATAGATGGAGGATATGTGGCGTTTGCTGGAAATAAGAAGGGTGGAAAAATGATTGGACAAGGAGAAGTTACCAATGGTTCTCTTACTCTAGAAAAAGTCAACCATGTTCCTGAATTGGCTTTTAATCTTCTGAGTGTTTCTCAAATTTGCGATAAAGACATTCTTGTTCTATTTAAATCTGACGAATGTTTATTTTTAAAATCAGAGATTGCCATTCCAGATGATTGAATTCTCATGCGTGCTCCAAGGAAACATGATACATATCTTCTTGATATGAATTCAAACGAGTCAAAGGCTACTGCAACTTGTCTTCTCTTAAAAGCATCAACCTCTGAGTCACTCTTGTGGCATCGTCGTTTAGGCCATGTCAATTTTAAGATAATTAATAAATTAGTAAAGAACAACCTTGTTAGAGGACTTCCTTTAAAAGATTTTTCTGTTAATGAAAAATGCATGGCATGTGCCAAAGGGAAACAACATAAGAAACCTCATAAGCCCAAACTTTTAAATAGCATATCAAGTCCTCTTGAGTTGTTACATACTGATTTATTTGGGCCAATTAGTGTTAAATCAATTGCTAAAAAATCTTTTTGTCTTGTTGTTACAGATGATTTCTCAAGATATTCATGGGTGAGGTTTCTTGCACACAAAGGCGAAGTTGCAGAGGAATTGCAGAAATTAATTCTTTCTATCGAATCAATCAGTAAGAGAAGAGTTATGGGACTAAGAAGTGACAACGGCACTGAATTCAAAAATCAGATTCTCGATTCATTTTGTGCTCAAAAAGGGATTGTGAGACAGTTTAGTGCTGCAAGAACACCCCAGCAGAATGGTATTGCGGAAAGAAAGAATCGCACTCTCGTGGAAGCTGCTCGTACAATGCTGATAGAATCCTCATTACCAATTATTTTCTGGGCTGAAGCTGTCAATTGTGCATCGTATGTTCTAAACAGGGTGTTAATTGTGAAAGATAAAGTGAAGGCTCCTTATGAACTTTTTCATAAGAGGAAGCCACTAATTGATTTCTTTCGACCATTTGGCTGTTCTTGTACTCTTTTGAATACTCAATCTCAAAAGACAAAATTTGGTGCTGTTTCTGACGAGTGTTATTTTGTTGGATACTCTTCTTCACAAAAGGCGTACCGGGTTTATAACAAGAGAACACGTATTGTTCAAGAGTCATTCTATGTTGATTGGCAGGAATCCAATCCTTCTGCAGTTAAATCTGAACCTGCATGGTTCTTTGACTCCGATACGGTGTTCAATTTGTTTAATTTGCCAGTTTTCGATGATGATACATCAATTCCAAATACTCAAACAAATATTATTTCATCATCTCCATCGTCTGTTCAATCCACCACGTTCGTAAATGATGCTCTTTCAACTGATGTCAGCTCTTCGTCTCCAATGCCTGATCAGGCTCCATCATCTGATTCTTTACCTCCTACATCTTCTCCTTTATCTGATCCATCACCTGTTATTGACTCACCTTCATCTAATCTTTCACCAGTTATGGGTGATACTTCTTCAACCATCTTTCATTCTTCAATTGATTACAAAACTCTGAAAGATCATCCACTTGACAATGTGATTGGATCTGTTTCTGATAGTGTTCGCACGCGAAGTCAATCTGGTCTAATTAATGTTTGTCTTTTCTCATGCTTCATCTCTCAAATTGTCCCGAAAAATGTTCATGCTGCTCTACAAGATCCTTGTTGGGTAGAGTCTATGCAATTGGAACTTCAACAGTTTAGAAAGCTTAAGGTTTGGACCTTAGTTGATTTACCTCCTAACAAATATCCAATTGGTACAAAATGGTTGTTTAAAAACAAACCAGATGATCGGGGAGTGGTGGTGCGTAACAAATCTAGACTTGTCGTGCAAGGCTTTGCTCAAGAAGAAGGGATTGATTATACAGAAGTCTTTGCTCCAGTTGCTCGTCTTGAAGCAATTAGAATATTTTTTGCTCATGCTGCTCATAAACAATTCAAAGTTTACCAGATGGATGTGAAGTGTGCTTTTCTCTACGGAGACATTGATGAGGAGATATATGTGTGTCAACCACCAGGCTTTGAAGATCCTGATTTTCCTGATAAAGTGTATAAGCTTGATAAATCTTTGTATGGTCTCCATCAAGCACCCAGAATCTGGTATGAGACTCTTACGCAATATCTTCTAAGCAATGGTTACTCTCGTGGTACCATTGATATGACTTTATTCAAAAGAGAGGTGAATGGTGAAATGATATTTGTCCAAGTGTACGTTGATGATATTATTTTTGGATCTACAAATTCTCAATTGTGTAGAGAGTTCGAAGAAGTTATGAGCCAAAGGTTTGAAATGATTATGATGGGTGAAATGTGTTTCTTTCTTGGATTGCAAGTTGAACAACAGCAAGAAGGAATTCTTATTCATCAGGAGAAGTATATTAAAGATATTTTGAAGAAATTTAAGATGGATGATGCTTCTACAGAGATGACTCCCTTTACGGCTCAGACTTGTCTCACTCCTGATGAAAACGGAAAACCAGTTGATCCTCATCTTTTTAGATCTATGATTGGCTCTCTCATGTATCTTACTGCAAGTCGTCCTGATATCACTTTCGCTGTTGGTTACTGTGCTGGATATCAGTCGGCCCCAAAGGAATCTCATGAGAAAGCTGTCAAAAGAATATTTCGTTATCTCAAAGGATCGTCTCGTTTAGGATTGTGGTATCCATATGGTGGAAATTTTGATTTACACGCTTACTCTGATAGTGATTCCAATGGTTGTAGGTTAAACAGAAAATCTGTGTCTGGCGGTTGTCAATATTTGGGAAATTGTTTGGTATCCTGGCAGAGCAAGAAACAAACTACTGTTTCTCTTTCTACAGGGGAAGCTGAATACATTGCTGCATCAAGCTGCTGTTCTCAAGTTCTCTGGATCCAACACCAAATGATTGATTATGGGATTAATTTTCTTCATACACCTTTATTTTGCGACAATGAAGCTGCCATTGGAATTGCTAAAAATCCCATTCATCATTCCCGCACCAAGCATATCGAAACACGAATTCATGCGATTCGTGATGCTCAAGAGAAGGGTTTCATTAATATTATACCCATCGATACAAAAAATCAAAAAGCTGATCTTTTCACAAAAACATTTGATAAACCTCGTTTTTATGAATTGATTTCTATGCTCGGGTTAATATCTTTTTAAATTTTCATTTTCTATTTCTTTGATTTAAAAAAAAAACTATAAATAAAAATTGATTAACTTATAATAATAAAAATATGAAAATAAAAATTTGGGGGAGTATTTTCATAGTTCTGAGATCGGAATTTAACATGATGAGAAATGATTGTATATTCTCTAAGTATTTTCATATACATGACCGGTCCTTCAATGAGAAATGATAGTAACTGATACTGGATTCTATTTCACATTATTTTTTTAAAAAGCAAATTGATCAGATTCTTTAACGATATGCTTGATAGACTCGGCCTGATGAATAAAGTAGACAGCAGCTTTATGATTAAATTAAACATCATGCTTAAGAATGTCTGGATTTACTCAATTGTTTTGGCTTGCACAAAAATTGAGTCCTGACAAAAATTGGATTGAGAATGAATCTTTCGTCCATTTTGCTTTGTTATGTCATCACCCAGAACCACAGCTGGTATGTTTGGTGTTAAGGTGTCGTGTGTCTGTGCTTATCTCCTCTGCTGTACGTGAGTACTGACCTGGAGTGATGATCTCCTTTGTTGTACGATAGTACTGACCTGGAGCTCTCATCAGCACATGTTCAAATGGTTATCTCCTCTGTTATACGTGAGTATAGATCTGGAGCTCTCACCATTTTGATATAATTATGTCAAATCATCTTATCGATGAGTTTCTCTCAGAATGAAATATTCTGTTTATTATCATTTGCACACTAACGCACAAGCCTTGTTTTATGAAGATTGATTCATAATTCAAGAAATCCTAAGGTTGGGTGAGGGTTTTTACCAAATGATTGTGGGGTCCTAACATTCTAAAGCATCTAATCGAACCTTAAACGAATCATAAGCTGTTTGTTGAAGAAGGATAAGGCATGAGTTTAGGTGGACAATTATATCAGCAATCGTTATTGATTTGTTCTAATTTCAGTTGTTTCTGTGCAGATTGTGATCAGATCTTGTATTCAGTATGATCTCATGGCTGGTAGATGATTTTTGATCATCTTTATGTTCATAAATATTTAGAGAATGTGATCTCTGATTAATTTAGATCTCATTATGTGATGTGCTTCTTATTGATTAATAAAAAAAATTATTATTATTATTATAATAAAAAATAAATAAATAATAAAAAAATATAAATAAAAAAATAATAATTAATTAAATATTGGTGCGAAATTATTCTTTCGCTAATAGTTTCGCAAAGCGAAACTGCAGTCTCGCTAGGTTTGCTAATAAGTTGTTAACTAGTTATCTCCTAGCGAAATTACAGTTTCACTGGGCGAAACTATAAATTCGCCCGGCGAATTTATAGTTTCGCTATCTGCGAAACTATTTGCTATTTAAGTCATTCTTGCGAAATTTTTCTCATAATTTCGCAAAATCGTTATGTGTGGTTCTTAGGGTTTCTCCGTGACATTTCTTGGCGATTTTGATTTGTGTTTGTGTTTTGGACTGATAATTAGTGTTATTTGCTTCGCATGTGAGTTTCGAACCTTGATACATCTTTTAATCTGGTTAAAATCATCTCCATTTAAGTAATTTGGATTGTGACTCTTCGGTGGGTTCGCTGTTCTTTCAGCGAAACTACTGATTCTTCTGCGAAACTGAACGAAAGTTCTCTTCTTTTCAGCGAAACTGTAAAGTTATGCTGTCCGGGCGAACTTAACAGTTTCGCCATATTTTCTTTAATTTCGCAATGTCTGGTCTTTAACTTGCACAGTTTCGCTTGATCTTGTTTTCTTCTGAACAGCGAAACTAATTTTAGAACAGCGAAACTAATCTGTAACAGCGAAACTATGTTTGTGCTTGGAGAAACTAATTGCGAAACTTCTTTAATCTACACTAATCTTGTAGAAATTGCTTTTTGTTCTGCGAAAATAATAAGTTTCAATGAGCGAAATTATTGTTTCGCTTGTCGAAACTGTTTGTTTTCTTTGTCGAAACTGTTTTTTTTTCAGGTTATCATGGCAAATCTCAAATTTGATGAGAGGAATAACATCACTGCTATTTTAGACGATACTCTTCCCAAGGCAGCTGGATTTCGTGACTGTATCAGATGGCTTCAGAGATCACCTATTGCCTATGCTATTTCTCACTCACCTACTATTTATGATCTTCATATTAGAGATTTTTGGAGATCAGCAGAATACGATACTAGAGGAGATGTACAGAGAATCACTGCCAAAGTTATTGATCATGATGTGACTATCACTGCTGAGAGTGTGTCTAGGATTCTTAGACTAGATGATGATTCTGAGATGAAGTGGATATGACAGAGTCTGAAGTGTTTCAAGCTTTCAGACGAATGGGGTATGAGGGACCAGCTTTTGGTTCAAGGAAAGAGATCAAGAAGTCTTTCTTATCTAAGGAGTGGAGATATATCGCTCATGTTTTTATTATGTGTTTAGATCACCGAAAAGGTGGATCCGATGGACTTAATCTCGATTGGGCTAAAGCTATGGTGCTGTGCTGTAAAGGGGAGAAGGCCAACATAGCTAAACTGATTTTTGCATGTATGGCAGAGAATGTGATGGCTGTGAAGAAAGACAAATGGCTGTTATACCCTCGCTTTCTTCAGATGATTTTTGATGATCTTATTCCTGATGTTCCAAAGCATGGTGAAATCAAGAGACTGGTGCAGCTGAACCCTCGTATTTTTGCTGATTGCTGTGCTATCCGTCACGATTTTAGTGGTAAAATCACCCATCTCTGGGAGAATATGTATCCTCCAGAACGCTGGAATTATATTAGATGGGTTGATGAATCTGAAAGCAAAAGGGCTGAAGAAACAAGAGTGCAGCAAGCTGATGCAACTAAAAAAAGGAAGAGATACGCGAAAGAAAAAGATTATGATTTTGAAGAGGATATTGATGCACAAGCAGAGGAGATCAGGGTAGAGAAAGAAAGGAGATCTAAGAAGAAAACTGATTTTGTTGAGCCTGAGCGGAGAACCAAACATCGACATGAGGGATTTACAGCCAGGAGAGAGGCTAGTGCAAATCTTGATGAGGATGTGATACGTAATCTAAATACTTCATTGGCAAATGAGCTGAGTATGATTAAGACTAAACTAACGAATCAGGAGATCAGAGAAAGACAGAAGGATGAGGTGATTGAGGGAATGCAAAGGATGTTAGTTGACCAAAATAAACTGATTAAGAAGTTGTTTGAGGAGATTACTCAGATGAAAGCTGCAGCCGGCCTACCTAGTCAACTGACTCAATCTGAGTTAGATGATTTGACTGATACATCTAAGTACTCATTCTTGAATGTGGGTACTTCATCTAAGGTAGGAGAGGGTACTTCTGGAGCAGCAAATACTGAAGAAGGAGAACAGGAGATACCAAGAGAGGATATTGGAAGGAATGATGATGAAGATATTATTGAGGCTGGGTTTGTAAATTTGCAGTTTGATTTTGATAAAGATATTGTTGGTGAAGAAGTGGTTGTTACAGCTAACACTGAGGGAGTATCTGATAGAGGGAAAGAGTTGGTTGATGAAGAGGAGGAGGATGAACAATTGATAGACTATGATTCTGAACCAGAATTTTATGAAGTTGATGAGCGACCACTGATTTATGTTGCTAAGAAGGGAGAAGATGAAGCTGATGTGTTTGAAATGGACAAGAATGATTGGTTGGTCAAGGAGAAGGAGGTTGAAGAAATTACTCCTTTATTTCAAAATCTGGAGGGTTTAAGCAGGAAGGAAGCAGATAAGAAGATCATAAGTTGGTGCTACAATCCTAGCTTAAAGATGTTCATGATCAAAAGAAGAGGAGGAAATATCAGCTATATGCTTAAGAGGAAGGCTTTTAAGACCTTGCCCAAATGGGATTTGAGACGTTTGGCAACTTTGCCTTTGATCAATGCTCATTTAAGTGAAAGAGCATTATTTCTTGAGAAGGAAATAAAAAATGGACTTAATGATAATTTCGAGTCGTTTGGATACATGAAAGCTGAAAGGAAAAGGTCAAAGAAAGATAAAGATTGGGAGACAGGCAAAGGAAGGATTGTACTGAGAGTCAAACCACCAAAGACTGTAAATAGGGTAAGATTGGCTGATCCTGTTCCCCAACAACTATAGGACTTTGAAAAGTGGTTTTATGACAACAATACTGGAGAGGAGGTGATTAGAGCTAAACATGGAAAAGAGTTTAGGGTGTTTGACCTGATGGAGTTATTTAGCTTCAGTGATGAAGATCTTTTGGTTCTTTGTGAAAATCACATTAAGGTTGGGGCTGGAGAGGAAACAAGAAAAGAGGCCAGTCTGTTTATGAATGTTGCAAACAAGATAAGAGGAGTAAGGGCGGAGGTTAAGAGGTTAGCTGAAAGGGTGAGAGCCCAGGATGATCTTGCCATGGATGTTCAAGATTTGACCAGGCAGTTTGCAAAGGCTAGTGGTCATTCTGAGGAAGCTAGTGATGCAGGAAAGAACCTTGGAGGATCAGTGGCTGAAGCTTCTGAAGATGTTGCTGCAGGAGGTGATGAAGATAGATCAACAGCAACAGAGGAAACTGGAGCGGACGAGTCAAATCAAGAGAAATGAAGATAGTGAGGTCCAACCTAGGGGGAGTATTGAAGATCATGTTAGGTTGGACTCACTTTAGTATAGTTGTTTACTTTACATTGTAATAGGACTATTGATAGTTTCCTTTTGTATGTTCTTAGTAATTAGCAGTTTTGGCAGTTCAGCGAAATTGTGAGCGAATCTATACATTCGCTCACAGTTTGCTGTTTTGGTTTACCCGGCGAACTTGTGTTCTGCCGGGCGAAACTATAGTTTCGGCATGACAGTTTCGCTGGTAGCGAAACTGTCAGCGAAACTATGACTGCTATATATACTTTTGTCAATTCACTTTGTAAGGTAAGCTTGCAAAACCCTAATCGTGGATCATTGTTGCAAGCTACCAATTCTAAGCAGTTTTCACACTGAAATACTATTGTGCTTGATGTTATTGATTGCTATTGTTCATTTGAGTATCAAATATGTGTTAGAATTCTCTTCTATCTTCTCAATTGTTGTTGTTTAGCATGAATGTTTGATATTGAGCAATTCATCACTTCAATTGTACTGTTTATCGATCATATGGACCAACAACATCATCTTATCTGCTATCCAGACAACTCACAAAAGGATCCTTTCATCACCTTCTCGAAGACACCAAGAGCAAACTACACTCAAGGGAGCCTATTCCAACAGACAAGCTCTTCAAAAGCCTTTGTGTCTTCAGATGAAAGCATATACAACTTTCTCTTTACCCTTGAAGATCTGGACTGTATCCATCCTAATGATCTGGAATACATGGAGATAGTTCAGCAAATGGCTCTTCTCACTCATAGAGCAAAAAAATTCTATAAGAGGAAAGAGAGGAAGTTTCCAAGCAATACAACCAGTGGAAAGTTTGGGCTGGACAAAAGCAAAGTAAAGTGCTACAACTGTATCCAGATGAGTCACTTTGCAAGGGAGTGTAAGGCACCAAGGACAAATGGTGGCCAAGCACAAGCCAGGCCAAACTACACTAAGAGAAGCCAAAGCAGCAAGCTGCAGTTGTTGTTGAACAAGGAGGCTTTGATTGGAGCTTTCAGGTGGAAGATGTATCTCCAAACCAAGCACTAATGCCTGACCATGATGAAGCAAAGGTATTGGAACATCTATGTACACCTAAATGTATTGCTAAAGTGAATATATACATGTCCTACTACTTAGAGATTAGATGAGATATTGAGTCTTTAAATATTTTAAAATATTATTTTAAAAGAGCTGAAAATGATTATAAACTAAAGATAAAGGACATAGAGAAAACCATTTCAACTCTTAAACATAAACATACCAACTATAGGACTCAGATCAAAGATCTTATAACTAAGTTGACTGAATCCAGGCTGAGCTTGTGATCAGCAAAGCTAGGGCAGAAAAATATGTTTTTATAGAAGAGACCTTCAAGAACATGATATCCTCATCCTTGCATGCAAATATTTGTTATAAAAAAAATAGGGACTGGGATCTAATGAGATAGATCCTCCACACACAATCTTGTCTGTAAGATCTCCTAGGTATGAAACTTGTGAAGATGAGCTTCCTCTCATAGATGCTATATGTGAAGAGGATGAAGAGGAGATAGTGACTGGGTGTGAGAATGCTAATCTCTCAAGGACTAAATATTATGATTGAGTCAATGATTGTATGGCGGAATCAAACAATCAAAGAACATTGAATGCAAGAAATACTCATAAATGCTCTTTGTATTAATGAAGGTGATCGGTTAAAATGAATGCTAGGGTTTGAGCATTAAACAGTAACAATACACCTTGAGAACATAAGACTAAACAAAATATTCTGATTTATTGTCTATCAACAGTCACCACACATACGAGGTTTTCTATTCTATTTATAGGCTGACAAGATGTCTTTTACAAAATGACTAAAGTACCCCTGACGTATACATCAGAGAACTAGTCTAAGTACAAAAGTCTTCATCAGCATTTCTTTTGTTCATACGCATTAACTAATATGGATGTGTTAATCTTCATCAACATTTCTTTTCTTCTTCAACATTAGTGTTTGGTCATCAGCATTGACAAATGCGGATGAGCAAACACTTGGCGTATTTGTTGATGAGCATCTGCATTAGTAAATGCAGATGTACAAAGTACTTGTGAGCATTTGTTTTGGTTATCCGCATTTGTTAATACACAAGAACAAACACTTGTCAGCATTTGTTCTATGGTCATCCGCATATACAAATGCGGTTAGCCGACACTTGTCTTCTATTCTTCACGCAGATTCTTCATCCGCATTGGTTCTTGGACTTGTGGGATTTACTGCAGAACAACCACCAACCCACCACCTGAATTGGCATGTATGATCCTGCAAGACCGGTGAAGGGTATGCACTTACAACACAACAACACAATGAGGAGAGTTGCTTAGAACACTTAACAGATCAAATAGGGAACTGGTTAACTTGTTAATGAAAGATGCTAAGAACACAAGTAAAAGTGAGACAGAACAAGATTGCAAAACAACACAAGTATTTGGTTTTTAAGAATGTTGTATATTGCTTCTCAATTTCTATTACAAGTTACAAAGCATCGATAGAAAGTTACAGGTACTTGAGATACTTTATACTACATCCTACAGCCGTCCATACTTTGAAGACCAGCTGGATACAATTGACTAGACAACTACAAAATCAAATGTAGAGTCAAAAGGCATATCTGCCTTTTGACTTATGACTATGACATGCCATAGCTCACATCCTAATATATTACAAAAAGGATAAAAGTACATAAAGTAGAAAGCATGGACTCAAGACCTCCATGTACAGTTACCAAAAGCATGGACCTTTCACCAACACATGTAAGTTGGTGACTCTACAGAGTTGAAGCGGAAAGGTGGTCCAGCTTTATGGTAGAGTACATCAGATAAAGGCATATCTCTAAAAGTCTTCAGAAGAAATCTGTCTTCACTCTTTGGCTTCAAAAGACATTGTCTTTGAAGCTTCTGAAGACTTCACTTTTGGCTTCGGAAGATGTTGGTCTTGGCTTCGGAAGATTTTACACTTAAAATATTTCTAGTGCATGGTGTAAAACTTCCAAAGCATTTCTACTCCTGTTCTTTAGTGCATGCTTGCAAAGAGACTTTGGATGTTTTGGTTGCATTAGACTTATAGGAATCCTTACAAACTCCCCCTACGCTCATGCTACCAAAACATTTTGAAGATCTTCAGATGTTTATAGTCTTTAGCACAATGATGACCATACCCTTCTTCATCAGATGGTCAGGATCATTCAGACTCTGATAATATCTTCTCATCTCAAAAAGATCATGCAGAGGTTGTTGATACATATGTACCTAGATGTGGATCTTAATGTAATATGTCTTGAATGTCTTACACTTATGTAATGCTTGGGTTATTAATGAAATGAGAATGTTTGGTTGTGATTTATAATGTTTAATCTTTCATTAATGAGTTTATATTGACTTGATTATATAGGTTTATGATTGTTTTAATTTATACACATAAGGTTATAATAATGAACTCATTCAAACTTGGTTAAGTGAAGTTCACATGCGTTCGACTGGACCATGCGCCCCAACAGTGGTCATGCGTGCGAATGGCCATGCGACTGAGTGTCCATGCGCCTAAACAGTCCATACGCCTGAACAACTTCATGCGACTGACTCAGCCGCACGACTGAACGCTCAGTCGTGCGAATGGATCAACCGCATGGCTCAATCGCACGAATGAACCATGCTAATGGTTCAGTCGCACGAATGAGCAACCCTAACCTATAAATACCACCTAATTCGTGATAAAACGAAACAATGGATATTACTTCGACTCCAGACGTACCCTAGCCGTCCAGAAACCTCCAAGAACCTGTTCCAAGTTCACAGATCGCATTAGATCGATTCTATATTGTTCTTAACGTTTAGATTCAATTGATTATTGATTCGACGTGCGTTCTCACTGATTGGATCGCCAATAAAATAGGATTCCGCACTATTTGAGTTGGTATACACGTTAATCAGTTAGTATTTTGTGCAATACACGATCCTAACAAGTGGTATCAGAGCTTTGGCTCTTGATTACGTGTGATTCAATCGTTTTTTATACATAAGTTGTGTTTTTTTCACTAAAAACGCAATATTTTCGTGTCAAACGGTGTCTTGGACGTCCCCTACTCATAAAGTTTTGGTTTTTCCGGCATACGGCGATTAGGGTTGGTGAAAATTCAGGTTTTTACGGCCAAAACACCTTAAACGTAGAAATTTTCGAAATCCAGTAGCTTCAGTAGCACGATTGACCCAATCGCACGACTGGACTTCATTCGCATCCCTCAGACGTACGATTGGACTCAGTCGTACCTTCATTCGTACGACTAAGCAGACAGTTCGCATTGTTCAACCGCATAAGTTCATTCGCACGACTGGACCAATCGCATTAGTTCAGCCGCACGATTGAACCAGTCGCATCGTTCAATCGCACGGGTAGCCCAATCGCACAGCTCCATTCGCACTAGTAAAACAGGTTGTTTAAGAGATTAAAGTAAATAGAAATGGAGGACCAGTATTCAGCGTTTACCGCCGGAAAGGACTCACGTATTCAGAACTTACTCCTACTGGAGAGTGAAGTGGGGAATCACATTAAACCCCCGAAGCTTATAACATTATATGAGTTCCCACACTGGAAACAACGTTTTGAGATCTACTTAAATGGAGTAGATCCTAATATGTGGGAAGCTATTGAGACGGGGTACAGTATGTCGGTAGGTGCTGATGGGGTGAAACTTACATTAGGAGGCATGACTGATGCACAGAAAGTCAAATATAATGCTGAAAAGAGAGTGGATGCGTTGCCAACTCAGTCTATTCCTAAGGATTTTTTCATCAATTCTCTGAGAATAAGCAAGCCAAGAAGTTATGGGATGAGTTGGAGAAAAGGTATGACGGGAATGCGTCATTGAAGGCTATTAAAGCTAAAGAGTTGAAGAAAGAGTTTGACAACTTCTCATCGATGGGTATTCTACCTTGGAAGAAATTGAAGATTTCAATATTATTGAAGTTGAAGACTTGAAGCACGAAATCAACAAAAATATTAGTCTAGGGTTTATATTGTAATTATTTTTATTGCTAGACTAGTATAAATATTTGCACATATTATCATTGTAAAGGGTGAATAATTCACCACTTCTTAGGGTGAATTAGGTCCATCACCAACAATATCATATCATCATCCTTCATGGATGATGATTTCAACAACATATCAATAAACATCAATCATTAAACAAGTTTGTGTTCTTTATCATGTTCATCATTATTATATTTTAGCATCTAATCATTCAAGTTTTATTATCATCAATATGAATCCTAAGATCCATGCTCATTGTTCCGTTCAAATCGGGAACACACAATTGCTATCAGAGCTGGAGTTGATGGATTCATATTGATTTTGATGAGATTTCATGGTTAAAGTGCTGAAATTATTGAAGATATGAAGAAAACAATTCAACAATCAATCCAACAGAATGTTTGCGGCTGCCTCAAGTATCAAATAAACTAGGGTTTTTGGTTGCCTCAATCAAGCAAATTAGGGTTTGCGACTGCCGAAGTGGGCTAAAAAAGAAGTTGCCGAAGGCAGCCTTTGCGAACCAGAATAGAAGCGAGCCGAATAGGGGCTGCCGATCAGGGATCTTGCAAACCGAATAGGAGCTGTCGATTAGGGCTTCTTGCGGCCGAATGGGGCTGCCAAATAAGGCTGCCAAATCGGATTGTAGCGGCCGAAAGGGGATGCCCTAATTAGGGTTTTCCGACTAAAAGACTGCCGCAAGTGGCTTTTGCGGCCACACTAAGGACGCCCTAATTAGGGTTGCCAAACCAAAGTGTCCTTTGCGGCCACCTTAGGGAGGCAAAATTAGGGTTTGCAACCTAGGGTTGCAAATGGGCTCGAGAACACAATTGGGTTTGTTTCTTGGGCTCCATCATTAAACAAAAACATTAGTTGGAATTGGGCTCAAGTGTTGAAGATTGGGCCAATGATAAACAAAACAAATTTGGGCTTCGTATTTGGGCTCCATTATTAAACGAAAACATTAGTTGGAATTGGGCTCAAATGTTGAAGATTGGGCTTATGATCAACAAAACAAATTTGGGCTTCGTATTCGGGCTGTCATCAACAAAAACAAGTAACATTGTTACATAATATAGTGGTACCAAAGTGTTGAAGACCTCGCTTCCGCATCAACAACAAAATTTCTTAACTTTGGACAACTATTCAAAAAAAATAAGATCAAGCTTCAATTCACATTGGAAATCTACAATTTAGGGTGTCACACCCTCAAAATCCACGTGCGGAGTTTTACCACGAGGCGTGTGAACAAACCAGGATCACAGTCAATAGTTACTCAGAACAACTCTATATGCCATGATTAAGAATAAATCAACCAAAGTACAAACTTTAAATTGTGCGGAAGCGTTTTCTAAAACAACCCAAACAAATAAAAGTGTATACTATGGCAAAAGAAGCGCCAACCCAAAAGAGTAAACATTAACCATTAAATGATAAAAATGTCTTGAAGACCGAGTCTTAGTATGCAAGTGAACCATGGAGTGCTCCTAAAGGCAAGCAAGCTAATGACCTGAGAATAGCATACTAAAATGTCAACACAATGGTTGGTGAGTTCAAGAGTTGATATTCAAACATAAACAGTTTAATAATAGAGATATACAAGTAGTGCATTGTAACAGATAGCTAGTCCATTAACAATAAATATTAATGCATAGTGATTTCGCAATTGAAGCTGACTGTGTTACGTTGTTGCCTCCTGTCACGACTCAACAGGTCGTGACAATGTTCAATAGGACAAATTGCACCCGGTTGACCTCGAGTCACACAGGTGGGGCTCGTCAGACCCATTAGTACTACCCAAGTTTCCCCGCTATTCAATATTAACAATTCGAAAGTGTGAGGACTTTCCCATGATAAACAACACTATATTAATATTATGCACAACTAAAATATATATAAAGCGTTTGTAGTTTACCGGTATGCTATCTCCCCCAAAAGAGATTAAGTAAAGAGTGGGGCATGAACTCACCTGATATGCATATAGATACTTGGAGTTTGACTTGACAGACAGAATGGACAGACAACCCTCAGAGGTTACCTAGATCATATAAGTATATGAGTACGTGCAACAGAGAACATGTGAAACCCTAAGTACACTACAACCAAAGACTCAAGGTTTCAGAAAATAATACATTTGACTCAGTTGACCCATTTGACCCGTTCGTGACTTTATATATTGTAAACCATTTAAGCAATCATACACATATATCATACATGTTTAGCATTCAAAAAAAGTTCATATGTATGCTACATTATCCAGGTGTATCACATAGATCATCATACAACCAAGTATCATGCAAGTCATGCGAATCTAGAACATTAACATGTTCACTAGTTATAACATAATTAACATGTCACACAAAGATGAAATCACGCACCACATGCCATGTGAAACCACTCACGACTTCACACCCTAAACCCTGCCAATCCTACTAAGTAGGGGCCTCAGATTCGCACGCGTGTATGATGATCACATTCACATTCACTAACCATTTTCATACATTCAACATACATCACAACAATCAATTTCCAGTCCCAAGCATGATGTCTTAACTACTAATCAACATCCATATCATACATGATCATCAAGGTCCTAACACCACCCATAATTATCCAAACATCTCATACAACTATATTAACATGTTCCAAATACATTAGAATTCATCCATGAACTTACTAACATGCTCCTAACATCTCAAACATGATCAAACTATCATCCTTCCAACTTTGTGCAAATAAAGTTTCCCTTTTGGGAAAGTACATCCCAAAATCTATCAAACATCCATCGCATTCATGATTTTATTAATAATATACCAATTCAAGTTCATATCAACATGTAAGCATGATCAACAACATCCAAACATCATAACTCATCATTTCATATCCTAAAAAGTTACTATCTTTAGTAATGTATGAACTATAACACGTGTTCTTGAATTCCCAATGCTCACAACAACAATCTAACATCTAATCATCACCATGAACACATCCATAACATCCATTCATCAATAATTCAACATTACATGCAAAATAAAGTTACTATTCTTAGTAACCTATGAACACCAACATCAATTCATCAATTTCTTGTAAAATCAATGTAACCTAGCATTCATACAACCTATTAATCATCAAACATTCATCAAACAATCATCATTCATCCATTATCCTACCAATTTTCGAATTAGGGTTTGCTTCCAATCAAAGTCCATGATTAATCCACTAAAAACATACAATTCATACATAATCAACGTTAACTAACATGTATACAATCTAACTAACGTACTAACAACATCAAACAACATCAAATTCGACTCCATGAACACCAATTTTGCAACTAGGGTTCGGCCCTTATGAAAAGTCTCACAAAACCTGTAAAATCTAACCTCTAAACACGAGTTAACTTGCAATTGATGATTCCTACGAGTTGTATGCCTTGTAATCGATCAAAACCGATGCTTAGAAGCTTGATCTTGGTTGAATTCGCAATGGGAGGGGTGTGGGATGATGGTTCACGGACGAATGGGGTGGGGGCTAGGGTTTGGGGTGTTTTGTTTAGTTTAATTTTGCATATTTACAACTTAAACCCTTGTGTTTTGCGTTTTATAAAAAGGCACTCTTTTAAACACTTTTTAAATGGTTTTAACTACAATAATAAACATATAAACTCATGGTAACAATTATATATTTTATCTTTATAAAATACAAGCATACGAATTAATACACACGTTTCCACATTACGCGATTAATTCCCAATTCACATATAAAACACACAAACAAATAAGCATAATACAATAATCACATAATCAGTTAAATTATCAATAATTTAACATTTCTAATTATTATTAGGTCACCAACGTTAAACGACAACTAGTGTGTGTTTACGACACGTGTATGCAAGACTTAACGGAACTAACGGAGTTTGATAACGGAAATTTACCGGATGTCACATTATCCCCATGTTGAAAGAATTTTCGTCCCAAAAATTGCGTTACATGGTGAGAGTGTTCCATCACTGGTCTATTGCATTGGCACACAGAAATCGAAATCGAGTGAGTTTTGGATGAGTTGTCACATCATCCCCATGTTGAAAGAAATTTCGTCCCGAAATTTAAATCAATACCTTCGTCTGCTGGCATCGTCTTTTCGAATAATTCGGGGTACTTAAGCTTCATTTGATCTTCACGCTCCCATGTGAATTCCGGTCCACGTCGCAAATTCCAATGGATTTTGACAATAGGTATCTTGCTTTGCTTAAGTGTTTTCACCTCACGGTCCATCACCTCAATTGGTTCTTCAATAAAACGCAATTGTTCATCCACTTGAACTTCTTCTACTGGTACGACCATCGTTTCATCAGCTATGCACTTCTTTAGGTTTGATACGTGAAATACATCATGGATTCCACTTAGCGAATCAGGTAGGGCTAGTCGATAGGCCACTGGACCTATTCTTTCCACTATTTCAAATGGTCCAACATACCTCGGGTTTAGCTTCCCTCGCTTGCCAAACCGAACTACGCCTTTCCATGGTGAAACTTTCAATAAAACCTTATCACCAACCTGAAACTCTAAAGGTTTCCGTCTCTTATCAGCATAACTGTTTTGCCTGTCTCGCGCTGCCGCCATACGGTTCCGTATCTGTACAATCTTCTCGGTTGTCTCATGAATTAACTCAGGACCTGTTAGCTGGCTATCACCAATTTCCTCCCAGCAAACCGGTGATCTACATTTTTTCCCATACAACGCTCCGAAAGGTGCTACCTGTATGCTAGTATGATAACTGTTGTTATAAGAAAACTCCACCAATGGCAGGTGAATTTCCCAGTTATTCCCGAAGTCAATTACACAAGCACGTAACATATCCTCCAACGTCTGTATGGTACGCTCACTCTGGCCATCCGTTTGTGGGTGATAAGCAGTACTCATATCTAATCGCGTACCCAAAGATTTCTGCAATGACTGCCAGAAGTGTGACGTGAAACGAGCATCGCGGTCAGAGATAACTGAGATCGGTACACCGTGTCTCGAAACGATCTCCTTGAGGTACAGGCGGGTTAATTTCTCCATCTTGTCAGTTTCCTTAATTGCAAGAAAATGAGCAGATATTGTCAATCGATCCACAATAACCCATATCGTGTCACATCCAGTACTCGTCCGGGGCAACTTGGTAATAAAATCCATGGAGATTTGTTCCCATTTCCACATTGGTATCTCGGGTTGCTGTAATAGTCCAGATGGTTTTTGGTATTCCACCTTTACTTTCGAGCAGGTCAAACACTTGCTCACATACGTAGCTACATCCGCTTTCATGTTAGGCCACCAATAGTGCACCTTTAGATCGTGATACATTTTGTCGGATCCAGGATGTATAGAATACTTAGATTTGTGTGCCTCACTCATAACTAAGTCTCTCAGATTTCCATGTGCAGGCACCCAAAGTCTATGCATGAAATACCTAATTCCATCCACCTTCATCATCAGCTGTTTATCCATTCCTCTCAACGACTCAGAACCAACATTTTCCGCTTTTAAAACTTCTATCTGTGCCTCCTTGACTTGTTCGGGCAGTTGAGTACTCATAGTAAGCTGTAAAGATCGCACCCGTCTGGGTTTAGCTGTTTCCTTCCGGCTTAAGGCATCGGCAACCACGTTCGCCTTTCCCGGATGGTATTTAATAGCGCAATCATAGTCGTTTAGCAGTTCCACCCAACGTCAATGCCTCATATTGAACTCCTTTTGCTCAAAGATATGTTGAAGACTCTTGTGATCGGTGTAGATAGTGCACTTGGTACCGTACAAGTAATGTCTCCAAATCTTTAAGGCAAAAACCACTGCACCCAACTCTAAGTCATGAGTAATATAGTTCTTCTCATGAACCTTTAATTGTCTCGAGGCGTAGGCTATCACCTTTTCTCGTTGCATCAAGACACAACCCAATCCTTGGATGGATGCATCACAATACACCACGAAGTCATCCGTCCCCTCTAGCAGTGCTAGTATCGGCGCAGTACAGAGTTTCTGCTTTAACGATTGAAAAGCCGATTCTTGACTCTCACCCCATTTGTATGTCGTCCCTTTGTGAGTCAAAGCTGTGAGAGGTTGTGCGATCTTAGACAATCCCTCTATGAATCGTCGATAATAACCTGCTAATCCCAAAAATTGTCTTATCTCACTCGGCGTTTTGGGTGTGGTCCAATTCTTTATCGCCTTAATTTTGGCAGGATCAACATGTATCCCTTTCTCATTAACAATATGACCTAGAAATTGTACTTCTCGTATCCAAAAGTCACACTTAGAGAATTTGGCGTACAGCTGTTCCTTTTTCAATAGCTCTAAGATCATTCGCAAGTGGTCCTCATGGTCTTCCTTGGTCCTAGAATATATCACTATATCATCGATAAACACAATAACGAACTGATCGAGATAGGGTTTGCACACACGGTTCATGAGGTCCATGAACACAGCAGGTGCATTTGTCAACCCAAAAGGCATGACCAAGAACTCATAATGACCGTAGCGAGTACGAAACGCGGTATTGGAAATGTCTTCTTCGCGGACTCTGAGTTGATGATAGCCGGATCTCAAGTCAATCTTCGAATAATAACTTGATCCCTGGAGTTGGTCAAACAAGTCATCGATACGAGGTAGAGGGTATTGGTTCTTGACTGTTACTTTGTTTAACTCCCTATAGTCGATACACATCCGAAATGTGCCATCCTTCTTCTTAACAAACAGGACAGGGGCTCCCCAAGGTGATGTACTAGGTCGAATAAAGCCCTTATCTAAAAGCTCCTAGAGTTGTGATGACAACTCCTGTAGTTCGTTCGGTGCTAATCGATAAGGTGCTCTAGCAATCGGGGCTGCGCCGGGAGTTAGCTCAATTTGGAATTCCATTTGACGGTGAGGTGGTAATCCAGGGAGATCCTCTGGAAACACCTCTGGAAAGTCGCGCACTATGGGAATCTCCTCCATTCTCCTTTCTTTCGCTTGCTTATCGGTTACAAGTGCTAGAATAGCCACACGACCCTTTCGTAGTAACCTTTGGGCTTTCATGTATGAGATGATGCCTATCACAGCACCACTTCTATCACCTCGGACTGTAAGAATTTTGTCATCAACAGGAATTCGTATGATCTTCTCATGACATATAACTTCCGCTTGCTTGCTAGAGAGCCAATCCATGCCTATCACAACATCAAAACTCCCCAGCGTAACAGGCATAAGATCTATAGCGAAAGTATGACCAGCAAGTTCTATCTTACAGTCTTTAAGGATATGCGTTACATGGATCTGTTTACCGTCGGCCAATTCTACGGTGTATTTAGATTCTAAGGCGGAGGGTATATCACTTAAAAGACTACAGAATTTTAAGGACACGAAACTCCTATCAGCTCCAGTATCGAATAGTACCGTAGCAAAACAACCATTAACAGAGAATCTACCAGTAACAGTTGTAGGATCATTTAGAGCCTCACCTGAGCCAATGACGAAGGCTATCCCTTTAGCTCCATCTTTGTTACCGCCATTACCATTTCCACCGATGTTGTTATTACCATTGTTGTTGTTGTTGTTGTTGTTGTTGTTGTTGTTGTTGTTGTGTCCATTTCCGTTGTTGCCATTACCATTCCTCCTTAGTTGTGGGCAATTTCGCCTGTAGTGCCCTTCTTTTCCACATTCAAAACAACCTTTTGGAGTTTCTTGAGGTTGTTGTGTCCTCCTTACCATCTCACCACGGCAATCCTTCGCAGCCTGTCCAATTTTACCACAACGCTGACACTTGAAGTTATCACATCTTCCCACATGATGATAGTTGCACCGAGTGCACTTCGCGTGTCTACCACCATAACCACTGGGTCCTTGATTATTTGCAGTCGTTTGGTGGAAGTTACGATTATTGTCGAACCTCCGTTGTTGCTGGACCGGCTGTTGCTGCTGTTGAGGTTGGGGTTGACCGCTAGAAGATGATGATGCTTTGGTATTGTTGGCACTATCCCACTTTCTCTTGTTATCGGGCACGCTTGCCACGACCCCCCGCTTGGGTAGACGTCCTTGCTCCACGGCTTGGTCAGTTAGCTTATGAGCTAACCGGATGGCTTGCTGTATTGTGGTAGGGTTGGAAGCAGTTACCATACTTTGAATTTCGGGTACTAGTCCCAGTATGTAATGCTCAACCCTTTTATGCATCTCATTCACCATTCCCGGGCATAGTGTTGCTAGTTCGTGAGTTCTGGTGGTGTAGGCCTCGATTTTCGAGCCATGCATCTTCAGTTGCCAGAACTCTATCTCCAACTTCTGCACTTCTTTGCGAGGACAGTACTCCTCGGTCATCATTGCTTTGAATTCAGCCCACGGCAGTCCATTAGCCATTGCTTGCCCTAGCATCTGGACTTGCGAATTCCACCAGGATAAGGCGGCACCCTCCAGGGTCCCGGTGGCATATTTCACCTGATCAGCAGGTGGGCAGTTGCATTTGGAGAATACGGACTCCGTCTTCTCAAACCAGCGTACTAGTCCCACAGCACCTTCAGTACCGCTGTAGGTATGTGGCTTACAGTCCATGAAGGACTTATAAGTACACGCCGATGGTCCTGCTTTAACACAACAAATATTGATCAGACAACCTATACGGTTACACAGGATATTCGGTTTAACTTTCAATCATTGTTTACCTGCTGGCTGTCCCGCTTGGGCAGCAGCCACCGCTGCCTGAATCAGGGCAGCTACCTCAGCAGGGGTCATGTTCACGGCACCACCGCCATGGTCTCCGGCACCACGTCCACGTCCGCACCCACGCCCACGTCCACGTCCACGTCCACGGGCGTCCATTTTTCACTTTACATTCACAAATACAATAATGAGTAACATCAAACACATTTATCTCATTGAAGTACAGTAAACAATAAAGAAATAATAAATCATCACAACCACAACATTCATAACAAAAATAATAATCAAAGTAAATAAATTGCAAATGAGTCACAATGTATTCATCAATGTCAAAATTTAAGTTTGTCGTTCGGGTGGGGAAACAACCCTTCCCACATAGGTTTCAAAGAAAACACTACGTAGTCTAAGTCATATAAGATAATCAATCGACAATATCTGACCCATCACTGTCATCTTCCATCTCCTCGGGTTCCTCCTCGGGTTCCTCATCCTCAGGGTCTACTGCAGGAGCAGGAGCTATAGCAATCTGAAGCGCTGCCAGCTGAGCTTCCAAGGTAGCAATCCTATCATCAGCCACTGCATCCCTCTGTTCGCGAGCAGCCACGCGTCCATTAAGTGCTATGATCCTATCTTCCATTTGGTAACACCCGTTTAGGGTCTTTCCATGGTGCTCCTCGAGTTCATCCACCTTATGTCGTAGTTTGTACACCTCATGCTGCAGTGTACAAACATCACTCGTGAGCCGCCTGACTCGATGCTGCTCTGTATCCAGTGCTGCCACCAATGCAACAATCAATTGCTCATTGGACTGCACCGTTCGGGGAAGTGAAGGCATTGCTTGATGAGAGTTACTTCTCGTTCTGGGTCTCGGGTCAGGTATGCGTTCCCTATACATTATGTGATTGACAAACATAGGGTAAAAACTCCAGTCCCGTGGGGGGTCACGCTTCATCAACGCAAAAGGTTGATCCCAATCAAACTCCCCTCGAGGATAATCTAGACGAGGCCAGTCGAGTCCATCATCAGGTACAGGTGCGGGAGGTGGGGACTCAGATCGTGCAGGTGATGCAGGTCGTTTACGAGGAGCTCTTGATGACGATGCCATGCTGCAGATAGTGTGACGTGTATGCTAATGAGTATACAGTAGATGAAAATAAAAGTACAGGTAACTAACTAACTGTGTGCGGTTATAGTCTAGTGTGTATGCAACCTAGTTCCCTATAACCAATGGCTCTGATACCAATCGGTCACACCCTCAAAATCCACGTGCGGAGTTTTACCGCGAGGCGTGTGAACAAACCAGGATCACAGTCAATAGTTACTCAGAATGACTCTATATTAATCTGTCACACCCTCAAAATCCACGTGCGGAGTTTTACCGTGAGGCGTGTGAACAAACCAGGATCACAGTCAATAGTTACTCAGAACGACTCTATATGCCATGATTAAAAATAAATCAACCAAAGTACAAACTTTAAATTGTGCGGAAGCGTTTTGTAAAACAACCCAAAGAAATAAAAGTGTATACTATGGCAAAACAAGCGCCAACCCAAAAGAGTAAACATTAACCATTAAATGATAAAAATGTCTTGAAGACCGAGTCTTAGTATGCAAGTGAACCATGGAGTGCTCCTAAAGGCAAGCAAGCTAATGACCTGAGAATAGCATACTAAAATATCAACACAATGGTTGGTGAGTTCAAGAGTTGATATTCAAACATAAACAGTTTTAATAATAGAGATATACAAGTAGTGCATTGTAACAGATATCTAGTCCATTAACAATAAATATTAATGCATAGTGATTTCGCAATTGAAGCTGACTGTGTTACGTTGTTGCCTCCTGTCACGACTCTACAGGTCGTGACAATGTTCAATAGGACAAATTGCACCCGGTTGACCTCGAGTCACACAGGTGGGGCTCGTCAGACCCAGTAGTACTACCCAAGTTTCCCCGCTATTCAATATTAACAATTCGAAAGTGTGAGGACTTTCCCATGATAAACAACACTATACTAAAATTATGCACAACTAAAATATATATAAAGTGTTTGTAGTTTGCCGGTATGCTATCTCCCCCAAAAGAGATTAAGTAAAGAGTGGGGCATGAACTCACCTGATATGCGTATAGATACTTAGAGTTTGACTTGACAGACAGAGTGGACAGACAACCCTCAGAGGTTACCTAGATCATATAAGTATATGAGTACGTGCAACAGAGAACATGTGAAACCCTAAGTACACTACAACCAAAGACTCAAGGTTTCAGAAAATAATACATTTGACTCAGTTGACCCGTTTGACCCCATTGGTGACTTTATGTATTGTAAACCATTTAAGCAATCATACACATATATCATACATGTTTAGCATTCAAAAAAAGTTCATATGTATGCTACATTATCCAGGTGTATCACATAGATCATCATACAACCAAGTATCATGCAAGTCATGCGAATCTAGAACATTAACATGTCCACTAGTTATAACATAATTAACATGTCACACAAAGATTAAATCACGCACCACATGCCATGTGAAGCCACTCACGACTTCACACCCTAAACCCTGCCAATCCTACTAAGTAGGGGCCTCAGATTCACACGCGTGTATGATGATCACATTCACATTCACTAACCATTTTCATACATTCAACATACATCACAACAATCCGTTCTATCCGTTCTAATCCTGACGGTTTTGAATGCTATTGAGTTTCCCGCTCCTGAATGAGAAGTGGGTTTTTTATTCCCTGAACCACTTTCCTAAAAGATGTTCCCAATGTAAGGAAAAAAATACTTTATCCTTTTAGAAAGGTGCTCTATCGTCCTTTTCTCTCTTGTACAAGTCCTAGCATTAGTATGAGTTCGTTGACCGCGTAAGGGTGATCCATCTTGATGACGAAACCATCTCACCTGAAAGTCAGTCGCTACCATTTCCAGTCCCAAGCATGATGTCTTAACTACTAATCAACATCCATATCATACATGATCATCAAGGTCCTAACACCACCCATGATTATCCAAACATCTCATACAACTATATTAACATGTTCCAACCACATTAGAATTCATCCATGAACTTACTAACATGCTCCTAACATCTCAAACATGATCAAACTATCATCCTTCCAACTTTGTGCAAATAAAGTTTCCCTTTTGGGAAAGTACATCCCAAAATCTATCAAACATCCATTGCATTCATGAATTAATTAATAATATACCAATTCAAGTTCATATCAACATCTAAGCATGATCAACAACATCCAAACATCATAACTTATCAATTCATATCCTAAAAAGTTACTATCTTTAGTAATGTATGAACTATAACACGTGTTCTTGAATTCCCAATGCTCACAACAACAATCTAACATCTAATCATCACCATGAACACATCCATAACATCCATTCATCAATAATTCAACATTACATGCAAAATAAAGTTACTATTCTTAGTAACCTATGAACACCAACATCAATTCATCAATTTCTTGTAAAATCAATGTAGCCTAGCATTCATACAACCTATTAATCATCAAACAATCATCATTCATCCATTATCCTACCAATTTTCGAATTAGGGTTTGCTTCCAATCAAAGTCCATGATTAATCCACTAAAAACATACAATTCATACATAATCAACGTTAACTAACATGTATACAATCTAACTAACGTACTAACAACATCAAACAACATCAAATTCGACTCCATGAACACCAATTTTGCAACTAGGGTTCGGCCCTTATGAAAAGTCTCACAAAACATGTAAAATCTAACCTCTAAACACGAGTTAACTTGCAATTGATGATTCCTACGAGTTGTGTGCCTTGTAATCGATCAAAACCGATGCTTAGAAGCTTGATCTTGGTTGAATTCGCAATGGGAGGGGTGTGGGATGATGGTTCACGGCCGAATGGGGTGGGGGCTAGGGTTTGGGGTGTAAGTTTAATTTTGCATATTTACAACTTAAACCCTTGTGTTTTGCATGTTATAAAAAGGCACTCTTTTAAACACTTTTTAAATGGTTTTTAACTACAATAATAAACATATAAACTCATGGTAACAATTATATATTTTATCTTAATTAAACACAAGCATACGAATTAATACACACGTTTCCACGTTACGCGATTAATTCCCAATTAACATATAAAACACACAAACAAATAAGCATAATACAATAATCACATAATCAGTTAAATTATCAATAATTTAACATTTCTAATTATTATTAGGTCACCAACGTTAAACGACAACTAGTGTGTGTTTACGACACGTGTATGCAAGACTTAACGGAACTAACGGAGTTTGATAACGGAAATTTACCGGATGTCACATAGGGGGAGCATTGTTGGGTATTCTACCTTGGAAGAAATTGAAGATTTCAATATTATTGAAGTTGAAGACTTGAAGCACAAAATCAACAAAAATATTAGTCTAGGGTTTATATTGTAATTATTTTTATTGCTAGACTAGTATAAATATTTGCACATATTATCATTGTAAAGGGTGAATAATTCACCACTTGTTGGGGTGAATTAGGTCCATCACCAACAACATCATATCATCATCCTTCATGGATGATGATTTCAACAACATATCATTAAACATCAATCATTAAACAAGTTTGTGTTCTTCATCATGTTCATCATTATTATATTTTAGCATCTAATAATTCAAATCTTGTTATTATCAATATGAATCCTAAGATCCAAGCTCATTGTTCCGTTCATATCGGGAACACACAATATGAAGAATAAGATTGCTTCGTAAGAACAAGACTTCTGCGGAAGAACAAATCATCTACGGAAGACAATGTTCCTGCGGAGTCCAAACACTTGTATAATACAAGTGTTACGAGTCAACAAGTCAACAAGGAAGTTATGCGAATCCCGAGAAATCCGATGATTCCTTAACTGAAACAAATCAAATCCCAAGAGATCCGGTGTTTCTTATAACTGAAACATCATTGTCTATATATATGGATCCTAGGTTTTAATTCAACTACGATTTTGTTAGACCATTGATTGATCGACAACAGCAATACCAATACGACAATCACTTCAAAGTCTCTCAATCAAAGCCTAGCAGCCGTCACATCATAACATACTTTGATATCATTCATTCATTATATTTGTAATTATTAACATGTTCTAACGAAATACTAATTAATCATTAATTGTGTTTTGTGTTCTTGAATATTTATTGATATTTAAAGTTATTTCAAACAATTAAACCAAATCAGCGCTGATTCCACTAACGTTGACTTGCCATCAACCGACACTGATAATTCCTATTTACGATCCTTGGATTCACAGGTGGTATCAGAGCCAAGTGCTCATTGATTTAGATCGATTGATCTGTCAGTGTCAGTTGTGTTTAATTGATTTTAATTTCGTAGATTTGTCTGTTCTTAACCGCAATTGATTTAATTAACTTGTATCTATATTCAAATCAATTGAATAGCAGATCTTGTTAATTATTCTCATCAATTAACATCATGAGCAACTTCAGTGGATCATCTTACCAACCACCGAAGTTGGAAACAAATGCAGACTTCAATTCATGGAAAATCAAGTTTAGGAATCATGTAAACTATACTGATTCTGACTTATGGGTATCCATCACTGAAGGTCCTTATATTCCACCCATTCTTGGACCGGATTATAATGACAAAAATCAACCAATCAGTACCAAAGATCTATCAATTGATGATGTCAAAAAGGTCAAAGTTGATATCAAAGCATACAGTTTGCTTAGTATGGCTTTACCTGAAGAGATATTGATCAGGTGTGAGAACTACAAAACAACACACTCCTTATGGAAGATACTTCATACTCTCTACGAAGGGAGTGATGAGATAAGAAGCATAAGGAGAGACACCCTTAGGTCGCAATATGAAACATTTCATCATATTGAGGGTGAATCAATTCCTCAACAACTTCATAGATTCATGCAGTTGGTAACTGAGATGAATATTCTGGAGTTGAAGTATACCAGTGAGGAATTAAATAAGAAAATGCTCCACACTTTGCCAGAAAGTTGGAAGCAAACTATATCCATGTTCAAGAACACTATAGATCTGAAATCAACTGGTCTAGATACTCTGGTTGCAAAAGTGGAAGCTCTTGAAATGGACGAAAAATCAAGAAACAAGAGTGTGAGAACTCATGTCTCACCCTATCACTTCAAAGAAACAAATAATGTTGGAAGTGCATTTATTTCAAACAATGAAAGTGATAACTCTTGTGCTAGGAGTGATGATGAGGAGGAAGTTAGCTTTTATGCTTCTAAACCCTCAAAGAAATCATATCAAGATAAGAATCAAAAGTATAAAGGAAGAACTGCTGATCGACAAGATACAACTACAACAACAGCTAAGTTTTCACATTCAGCCAATCAGTCAGAACCAATTACTGTGATATTGGACTCTGAAGAACAAAGAGCAGCCTTTGCAGCTTTTAGTTCCAGTTTTCAAGCATATCTGGGAAGCTCTCTAACATCAGCAAATATCTGCCAACAAGACTTAGAAGAACTACCTCCTGATGTAGTGGAAGAAATGGATCTACAATGGCAGATGGCCATGATTGCTTATAGAGCAAAGCAATATCTCAGGAGAAATAAGAACTTGGCTTCAGCAAGTAAAACATCAAAGACTGGCGTTGACAAATCAAAGGTAAGATGCTTCAAATGCAATCTCTATGGACATTTCTCAAGAGAATGCAATCAACAGTCATATCTAGAGATGAGACAACATCAGCAACATCAGCAACATCAGATTCAACCGCATCAACAATCAAATTCTCAAAGACCTCTGCACAAACAATCTCAACTGATCAATGCATCCCCACCAGCCACCAATGAATCAGTTGGACCTAGCAACTCAAAGGAGTCAGGGCTGATCATACTTCAAGATGGAACGTGTGACTAGAGTGTGTATGAAAAAGAAGTTTTGGAAGAGAATCAAGCATTGATGGCTCATATGGATCAAACAGTTACACCAATGGCAAGAGAGGTAAAAGAAAGATTGTGTTCATCAACATGTGTTGAGGAAGTTGAACGATATAGAGTCCATGCTCAACAGTTGGCTGACAAAGTAAAAGAAACTATGATTTTGAATGAATCCCATGTTAGAGAACATAAATTGTATCAAATAAAAATAAACTCTTTGCAAAAGGATTTAGAAAAATTTGTTTCTGAAAACTATAGCCTAAAAGCCCAAGTTGAGCATCTGACCAGTTCCTTAACAAAATCCATGGCTGATCATGCATCAACTGAATTGAAACTTCAGAAGTTTCAATTATCATCTCAGCAATATGAGAAATTACTAAATTCTCATATTGAATCAAAGAAAATGGCTGGGTTGGGTTATAATGTTGTTGCACCACCTATAAATGATGATTACACATCTTTACCTATAACAATGACCAATACTTTGTCAAATCATTTTGTGCCTAGCACCAAGTTTGAAAAAGAATCAACTCAAATCAAAATTAACGATGAAGCTGAGGTGAGTGAAACTGAATCCTTTGAATCAAAATCTTTAAATCAAAATGATTCAGAATTTTATTATGATAATTGTGATGACTTGGATGATTCTGATGAACATGATGTTGATCAAATAACCACTGGTAAGAATGTTCATTTTAAAACACATATTCCAAAAGTGCTTGAAGAAACAAAGTTGCCATATCCTCCTAAACAAAGAAACATGCTGAAGACCATCTGCAAGAGAATAGCTCAATTGAATGAAGGTCTTCAAGAACTAAGTCAACAACAAGACTCTTCCAAGAAATTGAACGATGAATCTGCCATCACCGAGGAAAGAGAGAGATTCAAGGAAAAAGGCAAGAAAAAGGTATCAGCAGATCATCAACTGAAAAAGAAAACTTCAGCAGCTGATCTACGGAAGAGGAATTCGGTAAAAATCAATCAGAAACATAAAGTTGAAAGAAAAGAAGCACATCCAAAGCTAAAGAAGAAAGAAAAATATCAAAAGTCAGCAAACCATAAGAATGATTTTGAAAAAGAATCAGATGGAAAATATTGCAAATGGTGTGACATGAGAAATCACAATACTGAAGAATGTTACTTCAGTAGCTACTGTTCCATTTGCAATATGAACAATCACATGACAGCTGAATGTTACTTCAACAAACATTGTGGCATCTGCAACAAAAATAATCATTCCACTCAGGAATATTATTTCAACAAAAAGAACAAAACAAAAGGCACAAAGAAGAAAGAGTCAGATAAGTCTGAAACGGATACTGACTGTGAAAAGGGTCAAAATTGAAGAAGCCTGATCTAAAATCAAAGTCAAAATCAAAGGACAAAATGTCATCAAGTGCTCATCCATTGAAGAAAAGAACAACCGGTCAGCAGTCAAAACACCCCACAAAAGGGTAGATTTGAAAGATAAGGAATCAAAGGATGATGATTCATTTTTTGATAAATTTGAAAAGGGAATTCAAATACCTCTTTCAAAAACAAAAGATAGTGAGACATTTAAAGTTTCATTATCAAAACAAAAGACTCAAACAAATGAAGTTGATTTGAATCAAGCAAAAATTGAGAAACAAGAATCTACTTCATCAACATCCCATTCAGCAGAATCATCCTCATCTAAATCAAATCAGAATGAATCAACCAAATCTAAAACTGAAACTTCAAAAATTATTCATGAAGGAGTAACTACTTTAGACTCTGTTGACAAACCCAAGATCACTAAGACTTGGGTTGTCACTTCTAACTGATTTTTTTTCTGAATGTAGGAACAATATTGGAGAGCTGACAACAAGTGGTATGTTGACAGTGGTTGTTCCAGGCATATGACAGGAAACTGTTCTCTTCTCCATGATTTCAAACATAAAAATGCTTCTTATGTGGCATTTGGTGGGGATAAAATGGGAGGTAAAATTGTTGGTGAAGGGATGATAACAAATGGTGTGCTCAAATTTGATAAAGTAAATTACTGTAAAAATTTACAGTATAATCTACTTAGTGTGTCTCAAATTTGTGAACAAAATTATACCACATTGTTTGATGATACTAACTGTTACATTCTTAAGCAAGGATTTATTTTTCTAGAAGATTGGATCCTCCTCAAAGCAGCAAGAAAAGGAAATACTTATGTTGTGGATATGAAAAACACTTCACTCACAAAACATGAAACATGCCTTATATCTAAACTATCAGAAGATTTGTCTCAATTATGGCATAGAAGGCTTGTCCATTCTAACATGAAGAACATGAATAAATTGGTGAAAAATGACCTGGTCATTGGATTGCCAAACAAAGAGTTTTATTGCTCAACTTACTGTTCTTCTTGTTACAAAAGAAAACAACATAGAGTGTCACATAAATCCAAAACTATCAATACTAATACTACACCACTCAAATTGCTTCACATGGATCTGTTTGGTCCTACAAATATAATGAGCATTGGAAAAAGGAAATATTGTCTGGTGATAGTTGATGATTTCACAAGATTCACATGGGTCTTTTTCTTAAAACAAAAAAGTGAAACATCAGAAACATTAATGGACTTTGTGATCAAGATTGAGAATCAACTTGATACAAAAGTTAAAATTTTTAGGAGTTACAATGGTACTGAATTTGTTAATTTGGAACTGGATTCCATTTGCAGGAGCAAAGGTATTGCAAGAAAATTCATTGCACCACGAACTCCACAACAAAATGGAGTTGCTGAAAGAAGAAACAGAACTCTCATTGAAGCAGCAAGAACAATGCTAGCTGATTCATAATTACCTATCACTTTTTGGGCTGAGGCTGTGAATATTGCATGCAATGTTCAAAACAGAACATTAATTGTCAAAGAACATAACAAACCTCCTTATGAGCTCTTATTTAAAAGAAAACCATACATAGGATATCTGAAAGTCTTTGGATGTCATGTAACTGTTTTAAACATAAAAGAGTCATTGGGAAAATTTTCAGAAAAAGCATATGATGGTTTCTTTGTTGGATACTCTTCAACATCAAAATCATATAGAGTGTATATTCCACAACATAACATTGTGGAAGAGACTCCTAATGTATCTTTTGATGAAACTGTATTTACAAAGTCAGTTAAAGGTTCATCATGGTTGTTTGACATAAATGCTTTATCCAAATCATTTAACTATGATCATTTGAACAATGCAGGATCTGATGAAGTATGTTATCCATTTATTCCACCTCTTATGACTGAAGTAACCTTATCTGCTGATCCTCCAAGGATACGCCCATCTTCGGATGAAAACATTTCAGTAGAAGCAGATACTACATTTGGAAATGAACATGCTGCATCCGGAGATGTGAATGTTGTGCCTTCAACAGAACCAGGCTCTCAAATGAATACAATAAACATTGGAAATGATTCATGTCCTCGCTTTTCATCCGGAGAAGTTCCTACGGAAGAACAGAATGCATCCGGAGAAGTTCCTACGGAAGAACAGAATGAATCCGGAGAAGTTCCTACGGAAGAAGAAAATGCTTCCAGAGAAGTTCCAACGGATAATCAAAATGCTTCCGAAAAGTTCCTATGGAAGAGCAAAATGCTTCCGAAAAAGTTCCTGTGGAAGAGCAAAACAAAACTGGAGATACTCCTGCAGCCCATACAAGAGACTCTCAAGTTCATTCAACTTCCGTTGAACATTTTGACTATTTCTTAAATTCTCAACCTGAGCTGAATCAGTATGAGGCAATGGAAATGACTAACCTGGAATCGTCTATACCAGTTGAATCAACTCCTTCAATGAGAATCCATAAGACTCATTCACTCGACAACATCATTGGAAATCCTGAAAAGAGAACTACAAGGAGCCAAAGTAGTATAGCCAACCTTTGTCTCTTCAACTGTTTTCTTTCTCAAGTGGTGCCTCCAAACATCAGTGCTGCTTTAAAAGACAATAGCTGGATTGAAGCTATGCAAGAAGAGCTTCAACAGTTCAGAAAGCAAAAAGTGTGGTCTCTTGTTGATTTGCCTGAAGGTCAACATCCTATTGGAACAAGATGACTATACAAAAACAAACTGGATGATAGAGGGATTATTGTACGAAACAAAGCAAGGTTGATTGCACAAGGATACACTCAACAAGAAGGAATAGACTATGATGAAGTTTTTGCACCAGTTGCAAGAATTGAGGCCATAAGAGTGTTTCTAGCTTATGCATCATATAAGAAGTTTACTGTGCATCAGATGGATGTCAAGTGTGCATTCTTATATGGGAAGATTGATGAGGAAGTTTATGTGCCATAACCCCCCGGTTTTGAAGATCCTCATTATCCTCATAGGGTATACAAATTAGATAAAGCCTTGAATAGTCTTCATCAAGCACCAAGAAAATGGTATGAAACACTATCATCTTTCTTACTCAAGCATGGCTACAAAAGAGGAACTATTGATCAGACACTCTTTCTCAAACAAGAACATCAAGATCTCTTAGTAGTTCAAATATATGTTGATGACATTATATTTGGTTCAACTAATAAGAGATTGTGTGTGAATTTTGAAGAGCTGACGAAATCTGAATTTCAGATGACCTCAATGGGTGAATTAACCTTCTTCCTTGGCTTTCAAGTTCATCAAAAATCAGATAGGATATTCATCAATAAAGAGAAATACATACATCAAATTATAAAGAAATACAATGTTGCTGAAGTATCCTCATGCAAAACACCAGCATCAACAATTGATAAGTGTTGGATCATAAGAGGCTGTTGCAACCAAAACCATATCACTTAGAAGATTTTGAGTACTACATGCAAAGGACTTCCGAAGCCAAGTGTGGGACTTCCGAAGGAAGAAAGAGTTCTTCCGAAGTCTAAGTGTGAAATACACTTCCGAAGGAGAACTCCAACTTCCGAAGGAAAAGAAGCTACTTCCGAAGGTTCAAGACTTGAAGACAAAGATCTGAAGTCAACTTCCGAAGAATAAAAGAAGTCCTTAAAGCCTCGGAAGCATAGAAGCATCTTCCGAAGTATAAGTGGCTTCGGAAGAACTTGTTCTTCCGAAGCCAGTTAACCTTCGGAAGACACTTCTATTATCCAGTAGACATAAGTATGGTCTGTCTGACAGTCCGCTGCAAATCTCTGAGATACTGCATGGAGTTTTCTCAAAAGCCATGTAGTTGACCATACTTTAATCTACTGTTTACCTTTTCATGTTAAGTACAGTTGCCATCTTTAGTTGGTGACAAAAGGTAAGTCATGGACATGTCATGACTACCATATCTTAGATAATACTTTATCTAAGATACCTTAACTATAGCATTGTAGTATATGCTTTAGTCTTAGGTTTCCAGCTGGTATCAAGTATAACCGGCTGTAGGATCTAGTATATATAGTTTCTCATTGTAACTCTTGTTGCATGCTTGTAAGTGTCTTGTAATCTTGAGTTGAGAAGTAATATATACAAGTACCTTGAAAATATTTCTGCTTGTTGCTTTGATTACTTATTATATTACTATCAACTCTTGTCAAAGACATTGCTTCATCCTGTTTGAGTGACTATTATAAGTGAGTTTGAGAGAAAAACAAGTGTTAAGTGAAAAAACCCGATCCTGCAATTGGTATCAGAGCTTTTTAGGCTCTTGATTGTGAGATCTTACCATCCTAATCAACCAAGTTTTTCACTCCTCCTTATACCTCACTCAAAAATGGCCCTCAACAAATCTGAAGTCGAAATGGGAACGATGACCAAAGCTCCTATCATCGATCCTGAAAACTTCAGGTCTTGGAGCAGAAGAATGGAAGGCTTCATCAGATACCAGGATAGCAAGATGTGGCAGTCCATCGTGAATGGCCCGTACAAACCAAAAGTTGCTGGTGGAAACGGTGCCATGATCGAGAAGGATGTCGAAGACTACTCCGATGAAGATAGGAAGAGGCTCGACATTGACAGCAATGCTATGACTGTTCTCATGACTGCAATCCCAAACTCCATCATGGTGGGGTTTGAGCATTGCAAGTCAGCCAAAGAACTCTTTGATGCACTTGCTCAGATGTACTCGAGCTCTAATGATTCAAAGAAGGACTCACTGAAGCAGCAGTTCGAGAACTTCACCTATGTTGCTGGAGAAACTTTTAGCCAGCAATACTTCAGGTATATGGATCTTATCTCCTCCCTCCAATCTGTGGGAATCACTCAAGAACTTAGAGACCTTACCAGAAAGTTCATGAGTGCTCTACCCAATGAGTGGACTTTCTACTGTGTCTCCATTAAGAGAACAGAGAATTTAAACACTCTCACCATGACCGAACTCTATGGGATCCTTGATGGATACCGTTTGGAAATGGAAAGCAAGAAGGGTCACTAAGCAAGCAGACCCTTGAGCCTTCCTGCTAGCAACGCTTTAATGGTTGCTGAAGGCTCAGGTATCCTACAGTCTCAGCAGTACCTGTCATACACCCAGCAGCCATCTTGTTCATCTGGGCCTTACATCACATTCCCTGAGACTCCAAGGTCTCATCAAACTCAGCCAAGCTCCTTTCAGGAGGGCTGTGCGTTTGTTTCAGGGAGTGGACACTCCAATGATCATCAGTTCTGCTTTGATGATCTTGAGTGCTTTAGTCCAGATGACATAGAGTATGTGGACATTGTCCAGCAAATGGCTCTTCTTACCTACAGAGCGAAGAAGTTCTTTAAGAGAACTGGAAGGCAATTCCCTCAAAACCCAATCACTAGCAAGTTTGGGTTTGACAAGAGCAAGGCTAAGTGTTACAACTGTAACCAGCTTGGCCACTTTGCAAGGGAATGCAAGGCTCCCAAGTCCAACCCGGGAACCTCACAGGCCTCCACACATCCTTCTACACCAAAGCCCAATGGGAAGTCAACTGAAACTGTAGCTATGGCTCAAGAAGTTGACTGGAGCTTTATGGTTCAAGATGTGACGCCTGCTCAAGCACTCATGGTAGGAACAGATGAAAATAAGGTATATGAACATCTCTGTACCCCTGCTTGTATTGCTAAGGTTAAGTTGTACCAGGACTACAATATGGAAATTAAATCCGATATTGAGTCTTTAAATGTGCTAAAATCTGATTTTAAAAGAGCTGAATCTGACTACCAAAAGAAAATTGAGGAGTTAGAGAAAACTGTATCTCTTTTAAAACATGAACACACCAACTACAAGACTCAAATCAAGGATTTAATATCCAAATTGACTGAGGCTCAAGCCCAGCTTGTCACAGCTGAGGCTCAAGCCAGGAAGTATGCTATTGCTGAGCAAAACTTCCAAGCCATACTTGCATCATCCTCTCACTCCAAACTTTGTTATCAAAACAAAAGTGGGTTGGGAACCAATGAAATTGCTCCACCACACTCTTATGAGTCTGTAAGACAACCAAGATGTGGTACTGAAGAGCAAGAGGTTCCATCTGCTGACCCACCTTGTAAAGAGTCAAAGAGTGATGCAACTGTGGATACCATGACCATCACAGGGAAGGAACAGGTAATTGAGCCCTCCCAGACCAATGATGATCAATTCCTAACCACCAAAGCCAGAAAAAGCAGGGCTAAAGCAGCCAGAAAAACTGCAAAGAAGGTGGCTGAATCCAAACTGAAGATAGACCCAAAGCAAAAGGGTGTATTCATATCAGCAGGATTCCAGGTGGTTGGACCTTCTGATTCAGGAAAGGAGTATAATACCAGTACTCCTGTCCTACCAAAGGATCAGAAGTTAAAGGGAAAGGTTGCTGATGAGGAGAAAAAGAACAAGAAACATCAACCCTCCAATTCCCAGAAAATTAACATTGCATGCATAATGTGTGGTTTGCAAAATCACATGGCTAAAGATTGTTATTACAATCCTGCCAGCACACATTATGCAAATAATGTTAAAAGAGAAGGAGTCAGGGAAGGTTTCACATTTGGACCATATCAGATGGTTCAAGTGTTGAAAAAGGGAAAGCTTGTTTCCGAAGCAAGGCTTGTCTCGGAAGAAAACTCTTCTTCCGAGAAGAAAAAGGCTTCGGAAGTAAAAGCTGCAAAGACTCACAAAAGAGTTCCCTTGAAACCATCCCAGAAGAAGACTGCTTCGGAAGAAAAGGTAGTGAAGGTCTCTTCCGAAAAGAAAGAAGCTTCGGAAGAATGCCAAGCTGCAAAAGCTTCATCAAGCTCATCTTCTATGATCAACCAAGGGATGGAATGGAAGATCAAGGAAGATGCTGTAGCCCAAACCTCTTCTTCAAAGACATCCATTGAACCCCCATGCATAAATTTTGGTTCAATCATGTCACTTTCATTGGAAGAACCCAAGACCAAAAAGGCTTGGGTTTCCAATCAAAACTAATTATCTCACCTTATGTGCAGGGACATCCATATGACAAGAATAACAACATTTGGATAGTAGATAGTGGATGCTCCAGGCACATGACAGGGAACAGATCCTCCTTCAACAATTTCAACATTATGATGGAGGTCCTGTCCAGTTTGGAGGTGAGGCCGGAGGATATATTTCTGGCAGAGGAAGTATATCCAACGGAAAACTAAAAGTTGACAAAGTTAATTTTGTCAAACAGCTTGAACACAACCTGTTAAGTGTTTCTCAGTTTTGTGATCAAAAGCATCAAATGCTTTTCACAGAACATGAGTGCATCATCCTCAAACCTGGGATGACAATTCCTCAGGAATTGGTGCTTCTTAGATCTCCCAGGAGAGGGGATATGTACAAGCTTGATATGAACAATGCTTCCCCAATGGGAGAAGTATCATGCTTTCTTTCCAAAGCTGATAGTGATGAGTCAACACTGTGGCATAAACGAATGTGTCATGTCAATTTTAAGACAATGAATAAATTGGCTAAAAATAACTTGGTACATGGTTTGCCTAAAAAGGAATTTTTCTGCAAAGATAACTGTGTTGCTTGCCTGAAAGGGAAACAACACAGGTCTTCTCATAAATCCAAAGTTGTTAACTCTATCACTACTCCATTACACTTATTGCACATGGATCTATTTGGTCCCACAAGTATAATGAGCATTGGAAGGAAATCATATTGCCTTGTGATAGTTGATGATTTTACTAGATTTACATGGGTATTCTTTTTAAGAACTAAAGATGAAACTGCTGAAACTTTAAAATCTTTTATTCTTAAAATAGAAAATCAAGTTGATCACAAGGTTAAAATAATTAGAAGTGATCAAGGGACTGAGTTTAAGAACTTTGTTCTTGACTCATTCTGTAACTCAAAAGGGATTGCCAGACAATACAGTGCTCCTAGAACTCCTCAACAAAATGGTGTTGCTGAGAGGAGAAATAGGACACTTATTGAGGCTGCTCGGACTATGTTAGCTGATTCAAAGCTGCCTCTAACATTCTGGGCAGAGGCAGTCAGCACTGCATGCTATGTGCAGAACAGAGTTCTTGTAGTAAAGCCACATGGAAAGACCCCTTATGAGCTATGGAACAAGAGGCCACCGTTCATTGGCTTTCTAAGGTCCTTTGGCAGCAGGTGTACCATACTTAACACAAAAGACAATTTAGCAAAATTTGCTGAAAAGTCAGATGATGCCATCTTTGTTGGATATTCCTCCCACTCTAAAGCTTACAGGGTTTATAACATTAAAAACCAACAATTTGAGAATCCTCCAACATTGTAGTTAATGAGCACACTCCTTGTGTTAGGGGGAATGGACCTGATCATATTTTTGATTTAGAATTGTTTCCAAACTATTCTAAACCATCTTGTGAGAATGTTTCAGCTGGAACAGGTGCTCAAGGCTATTCGATGAAGATCAACTATTTGAGCTTCCCAGACCTGCTCCAAGTTCTCCAAGAACAACAAATCAAGTTCCTACTATTGAAAGATCTGACAGTATAACCATTTCAAGAAATAGTGGAACTTCAACAACGGACTCACCTGATGATCTTCAAGTCTCCTCAGGTGATCCTACACAACACCAAGCTGATGGAAGCAGCATTTTGAAGGAACAGGCAACTGTTAATGATGCTTCACAGCAAGAAATGATGATGTTTCTCTTTCATTCAATCAGTCCTCATTGAATGAGATTGAAACAGCAGCTGGACCAAGTATTCAAGCTCCAGAGCAAAATATGTCCAACTTGGACCTATCTTTGCAGCTGGAGGTGATTCCAAGACTTAGAATTCACAATACTCATCCAGCTGAAAACATCATAGGGGAAGTCTCTGAGGGTGTGAGAACAAGGGGACAAACTCACAATGGGAATGTCTGCCTGTACTCATGCTTTTATCCCAAATGGAACCCAAGAAGGTGGAAGATGCCTTAAAGATAGTAGCTGGGTTGAATCAATGCAAGAGGAGCTGCTTCAATTCAAAAGACAGAAGGTTTGGAACCTATGTCCGCTACCATCTGGTCAAGTACCTATAGGCACCAAGTGGGTTTTCAGAAATAAAAGAGATGACAGAGGCTTGATTATCAAGAACAAGGCAAGACTAGTGGTTCAAGGATACACTCAAGAGGAAGGAATTGATTATACTGATGTCTTTGCACCTGTTGCAAGACTTGAGGCAGTTAGGATCTTCCTTGCTTATGCTGCATCCAAGAATTTCACTGTCTACCAGCTTGATGTCAAGTGTGCCTTTCTATATGGGGATATAGATAGGGAAGTCTATGTATGCCAGCCTCCAGGATTTGAAGACCCACAGCATCCAAACTATGTGTGCAAATTGGATAAAGCTCTATATGGGCTGCACCAAGCACCTAGGCTGTGGTATGAGACATTGTCTCAATTTCTTCTGAAGAACGGCTACACTAGAGGAACCATTGACAAGACTCTCTTTATCAGAAAGTCTGGGAAAGACATTTTGCTAGTTCAAGTCTATGTCGATGACATCATATTTGGTTCTTCAAATGACCAAATGTGCAAAGACTTTGAGAGCATTATGAAGAAGAAGTTCGAAATGAGTTCTATGGGAAAAATGGACTTTTTCCTTGGAATTCAGGTAAAGCAACTGAAGGAAGGGTTTTTCATCAATCAATCTAAGTATGTCAATGATATCTTAGAGAGATTTGATATGAAGGATTGTAAAGCAGCAAAGACACCCATACCCAGAAACCATGATTTATGCCCTGACTCTGAGGGGGAGGATACTGATCAACATCAGTATAGAGCAATCATTGGTTCTCTGATGTATCTCACAGCAAGTAGACCTGATATCATGTTTGCAACTTGCATTTGTGCAAGATATCAGGCTGCTCCGAAGGTGTCTCACCTAATTGCTGTCAAAGAATCCTCAGATACCTCAAAGGAGCACCTAAGTTAGGTCTCTGGTATCCAAGAAATAGTGATTTTAATCTCTATGGATACTCTGACAGTGATTATGGTGGCTGCAACATCAACAAGAAATCAACATCAGGAGGATGTCAATTTCTTGGTGGAAGGATCATCTCATGGCAATGCAAAAAGCAATCCTGTGTCTCTACATCAACTGCTGAAGCTGAATACATTGCTGCTGCAAGTTGCTGTGCTCAGCTGCTGTGGATTCAAAACCAGATGATTGACTATGGATTCAACTTCATGAGCACTCCTATCCACATTGACAACAACAGTGCTATATCCATTACAGAAAATCCAGTAAAGCACTCAAAGACAAAGCACATTGACATCAGGTATCATTTCATTAGAGATATTCATGAGAAAAATCTTATCAAACTAGTCAAAGTCAATTCAAATGAACAATATGCTGATTTGTTCACCAAAGCATTTGATGAACAAAGATTTAAGTATCTTATTACAGCCATTGGGATGATAAACATTGACTAGTCAATCTCAATTGAAAACCTTTTCAATATGTAAAGTCTTATGTCAATACAATCTAAGCCCTGTTACAAAAGATCCTTTCTTATTTAACTAAGTATAATTTCTTCCGAAGAGAAACTTGCCTTCGGAAGATATCTAGCATAACTTCCGAAGCAAATTTCTCATAGGATAATTTTCTTCTCGGAAGTATACTAAGTCTCGGAAGAAGCGATTGAGGTAATCTCAGATCTACTTCCAAGCACTTAATACTTTCCACTTGGAAGCAACATGTATCTTCGGAAGCAATTTATTTACCTTCGGAAATACATTTGCCTTCGGAAGAACTTTACCTTCGGAAATACTTATACTCGGAAGAAGGATTTTACTGTGTAACGGAAATCTTTTGGGCCCCACTCTGTAAAAAGTAAAGATTTTGTTAATGATGTCGGATTATTTAAATGGCTTAACCTTACCGCCCCTGTCACATCATCCTCTGAACCCTCACATCATCTTATCCAAACCACCCTTTAAACCGCCATTTCACCCATTTAAATACTTCCGGTTAATCACTTACACTCTTTTTACCAAATTCACTGCCCTAAAAGCTTTCTTCTTCACCAATTTACCTCTCTCTCAAGAACTTTTCCTCTGCTACCTTTCTAAATGGCTCTAAACCCTCAGCACAACCAAGTCGCACTCCTTGACTCCTCAAGGGATGCTGACTTCTCTGATATTATCTCTTTCTTAGCCCAATCTTCATATTACACAGCACTGACTGTAAACCCTACCATTTACACCAACCAAATGTCCGAATTCTGGGCAAATAGTCGGGTTGAAACCCTAAATGGGGTTCGTGCTATCAGGTCAAGTGTATGTGGCCAAGAGTTGGTCGTTACTGAACAAATCATCAGGGAGCATCTTGAGCTCCATGATGAAGGCGCACCGACGGAATTCCCCAAGTCTGAGTTAGATAACTCTTATCTCCAAATGGGATACGGTGGAGATGTAAGCAGGTCTACAGTCTACAAATTCAACTTCTCCTACAAGTGGAAGTTCCTGCTACATGTGGTTCTCCACTGCTTATCTAACAAATCAGGGGGATGGGATCAAATTCCCTATGAACTCGGGTGCCTAGTTCATGGGTTGGTACAAGGCTTGCGCTTCAACTACTCCAGGTTTGTGCTGACTAACCTCATGGGAAATCTGCAAAGGGACACATTCTTTATGTATCCCAGATTTCTACAGCACATAATCAACTGCGAGCTAGATCAGAGTAAGCTTGTCTGTGCAGCTGCTCTGTCTGCTCCTCAAATGAGGCCGACTATCTTCAAAGTACTGAAGAGAGTGTCTACCAACTACACTGGAAGGGATACCGCACTACTTCCAGGTATGATTGAGCCAATGGCTCCTGGTGACATCCCTGTTATCCCCACAGGTGATGAACCCACACCAGCAACTACCCTCACCATTCCAAATCTACCTTCTCCACCAATAAAAGTCACCTATCAGAGACGTACCAAACGAACCCTTGTTCAATCTACTCTGATTGAACAAGCCCCTCCTCTTCAAACCAAAAAGGCTAGAGTGGAACAAGGGGCTCCCACTCAGCCAGAGGTCCCCAATCCTTCACTATTGACCTCAATATGGGTCTTGAGTCTCCTCAGTCTCAGACCCATGAGCCCATAACCCCAGCTGATAGCCCTCAGGGTGAGTCTCTATACTCCCCTGAGCAGCCACCAAGGGACAGCTCAATGCCTTTTGACATTGATCAAAGTCCCGGGTCTTTAGGTCTTCATTCCTTCTCTTTTACTGACCTATTGACCGGAGCTGGTGAAGAGACTATGTCTCTCCAAGGCAATGAAGTTGATCCACAACACCCCATTAAGGATCAACAGAGCCTAGAGAAACCTCTTGTCTCTAGCCCACACCAGCAAAGCCCTACTGAGGTGAGTCCCACTGATGTGGAGGGGACTCATGTAGATTCAGCTGCCACTACTGAAGGAGCCTCATTGGATCCTCAGGACAGTGGTAACAATAGTCAGACTGAATCTACGGCAACCATGCCCTATGATGCCTCTGAAAGAGACATCATTGTGCAAGGGAAACCAGGGTGCCAAGAAACCACATCTGGTGGTGAGGATGAACATACTAGGTATGTTACCTCATCTCCCCGTGATTCTTCCAAAGAAGATGAGGGAAGAATGCAACTCACAATCAGAGACCTACTTTCTAAAGTCTCAAACCTTGAATCAAAGGTTAAGACTTTAGAGGATAGGTCTGCCACTCAGCAACTTGAGATTGAAAGTCTCAAGGTAAAACTAGCTGAGAAACAGATTGAGAGATCTGTTAGGCATGTACCCGTTCAAGTCTCCTTGACCTCTTCCTCTAGCTCATCTACCTCTCAAGATGATGCTACCAAAAAGGGGGAGAATGTTGAGGAACTAAGTCAAAGACAGGATTCCATCAGTCAAGCTCTCACTTCTTTGAGCTCAAAACAACAAACCGCCATCTTCCCTGAGCCTCCTCCAGTTGTGATTCAAGTGGATCAAAGGATGCTTCAGGATCTAAATAGGATCTTCAACAAGTTCCTTTTAGAGTCCCTCATTGATCAACCCAGTCCGGATATGTCTGTGATATACTTTGGAGCTCAAGAGCTTCAGAGGTTGAATGCACCTCCTACCACTGTTGAGGAAGTTGGTCAACCTAAGGCCCAAGTGGAACCTGAGATTGATTTCGAAGGGGAAACTAGGACTGATGGCCCAGCAACTGAAATAGTTGGGACAGAAGGTGTGTTTTCACAGGCTTCCGAAGCACAATTTGAAGCCTCGGAAGAACCAACTCAAACTTCCGAAGCTGAAATTGCTGCTGCGGAAGGACTGTTCTCTCTTTCCGATGATCTAATAGTCACAGATGCAATTCTGGAACTTGCATCTGAGGTTAATAGGGAGGATTTTCTCAGCCAACCACTAGCCATTACATCTGCATTGACCTCAGCTCCTACCTCCACCATCCAACCTGAGTCTTCTACCCAAGAACCACCAAAGTCTAGCACTTCCGAAGACATTAAAGGTAAAAGGAAGATGACTTCGGAAGAGCTTCTGGAAAAGAAAGGCTGGAGAAACTTAAAAGGAAAGGAAGACTGCAACTGGGAAACTGTTAGCTGCAAGTTCAAAAGCAGCTGCAGCCAACCAAGAGGCAATCAACAATAGAAGAAGGGTGGAGGTAATTGATAGACTAGTCAGTCTAGGGGCTGCCTCGGAAGATGTACTCCTGCTACCACTAGAGGAGCTGATAGAGCTTGAAAAGGCAACCTTGCTGCAAAAACAGCAAAAAGAAGAAGCTGCAAGGTTGGCCTTGGAAGAAGAAAGGCTGAGAAAAGAAAGAGAAGCTGATCTGCAGCTCAGGAGAGAAAGGATCACTTTCCTACTCTCCAGAGGATTCTCTCAAGAGGAGTTGTCTCCACACAACAGTGACACGATCTTGTGGCTCTTTAACAAAGAGCAAGATCAAATGGAGAAGGAGAGAAAGAGAGCTGCAAGGGAGAAGCTGGTAGAGAAGAAGAAGAAGGAAGAAGAAGCTGGACTGTCTGCCGCCAAGAAGATAGGTGACAAAGCTTGGATGAAGAACTATCTTAAAGCTCACGGCTTCTCTGGTAGGCAAGTGGGTCCAATGTCTGAGAAGACTCTGCAACGACATGTCAGTGACATCAAGGCTGACATTCGTGCAGGGAGAAGAAAGGAGATGTATAGAAGGGGACAGGGGATGACCTTCAAAGCCACCTCTCAGCCAAATATCCAAACCCAACATCAACCTGAACCAATACCCTTTCCCTTCCCAATCAAAACTGAACCTGAACCTTTCACCCCTGAACCTACACCTTCCCATCTACCAACTCCCTCACCTCAACCACCTAAACTACCCATCATCCAACCTAAAGCCTTACCCAGAACCCAACCTCCTAAACCTACCCAACAACCAATCAAACATCCCCTCAGCCTTCTAAACATCTCTCAATGGAGGAATTCAAGGAGATCAAAACCAAGCTCATCAACTGCACTACTCTGAGCGACATCTCTTGTGAGGAGGATACAGTCAACCTGACTTATGTTGATGGATCCTCAAGTTCCCTCACAAGAGATGAGTTTCTTGATCTGCCAAGAGGAACTTTGGACCAAGCCGCAAGACTCTTTGGCCTCAATTCAGATACATTGAATGAGGAAGAAAAGAAGCTGAGGAGAAGGCTGGTGACTCTGCTGGACACAAAGAAAGGAGATAGGGTACCAAGACAATCTCTTGTACCCAGAAAGAAGATAGTCCAGTGGAGGTTTGAAGACTCTTCTCACAACTTTGTTGTTGAGAGAGAGAATGGTGAGATTAACAGGTGAATGCCTCATCTCTGCTACACTTAAGCAGATTCGATATTGCTGAGTTAGCAGAGAAACCATTCTCCAACCCCTCAAACTCCGAAGTAGCTGCTCACATCAGAAATCATCTAGGCAGCCTTCACATGGCCGAGCTCACTGCAAGAAGCAAGGTTGAAGAGGAGTCAAAACTGAGAGAGGAGGAGGAAAGGAAAGGATCAGCAACCAAAGGCAAAGCCTTTCTTCAAATGGTTGAAGGTCCTGAACTTGAGTCCATAGTTAGATGGGAGTATGACTACAACTCCCGTCAACTAACTCTCTTCAGGGGGTCACAACAAAGGGTACATGTCATTCAAAGTGATAGACTGGATCTCCTATCCACGAATGACTTGTACAAGCTTCTCAGCACCACTTCCGGGAAAAACAGAGAAACAGACAAATATCTTTTGTCCCTGGTGCTGAAAACTTTGAGAAGTAGAGATAAGTGAAGTTTTGGTAGCATCAGCCTAGGGGGAGTTTGTTGGATCATAAGAGGCTGTTGCAACCAAAACCATATCACTTAGAAGATTTTGAGTACTACATGCAAAGGACTTCCGAAGCCAAGTGTGGGACTTCCGAAGGAAGAAAGAGTTCTTCCGAAGTCTAAGTGTGAAATACACTTCCGAAGGAGAACTCCAACTTCCGAAGGAAAAGAAGCTACTTCCGAAGGTTCAAGACTTGAAGACAAAGATCTGAAGTCAACTTCCGAAGAATAAAAGAAGTCCTTAAAGCCTCGGAAGCATAGAAGCATCTTCCGAAGTATAAGTGGCTTCGGAAGAACTTGTTCTTCCGAAGCCAGTTAACCTTCGGAAGACACTTCTATTATCCAGTAGACATAAGTATGGTCTGTCTGACAGTCCGCTGCAAATCTCTGAGATACTGCATGGCGTTTTCTCAAAAGCCATGTAGTTGACCATACTTTAATCTACTGTTTACCTTTTCATGTTAAGTACAGTTGCCATCTTTAGTTGGTGACAAAAGGTAAGTCATGGACATGTCATGACTACCATATCTTAGATAATACTTTATCTAAGATACCTTAACTATAGCATTGTAGTATATGCTTTAGTCTTAGGTTTCCAGCTGGTATCAAGTATAACCGGCTGTAGGATCTAGTATATATAGTTTCTCATTGTAACTCTTGTTGCATGCTTGTAAGTGTCTTGTAATCTTGAGTTGAGAAGTAATATATACAAGTACCTTGAAAATATTTCTGCTTGTTGCTTTGATTACTTATTATATTACTATCAACTCTTGTCAAAGACATTGCTTCATCCTGTTTGATTGACTATTATAAGTGAGTTTGAGAGAAAAACAAGTGTTAAGTGACAAAACCCGATCCTGCAATAAGATTGCTCCTGATCCTTCTGGAGAATCTATTGATCAAAAAATATATAGATCAATGATAGGTTCACTTATGTATTTAACTGCCAGTAGACCTGATATTATGTTTGCTATGTGTGTATGTGCTAGGTACCAATCTGATCCCAAGGAGTCTCATCTCAATGATGTAAAAAGAATTTTCAGATACCTCAAGGGAAAACAAGGACTTGGTCTTTGGTATCCAAAGGATGGAGACTTTACACTCTACTCATACTCAGACAGTGACTATGGTGGATGTAACAGTAACAGAAAATCAACAACCGGTGGATGCTAATTCATTGGACCAAGGCTAGTATCATGGCAGTGCAAGAAACACACCAATGTTTCTGTATCCACAGCTGAGGCTGAGTATTGTTGCTTCAGCTGGTTGCTCTCAAGTTCTTTGGTTGCAAAACCAAATGCTTGACTATGGTTACAACTTTCTTCAAACTTCAATCTATATAGACAATTCTGCTGCTATGTTTATCACTGCTAATCCTGTGCAACATAGTAAAACAAAACATATTGAGATAAGATATTCTTTTCTGAGAGATTGCTCAGAAAAGGGGTTGATTAAGTTAGTCAAAGTGGATACATCAAATCAGCTTGCTGATTTATTCACTAAAGCCTTTGATTCAATCAGATTTAACTTTCTGGTTGAGTCTCTAGGCATGATTAACTTAGATTAATCAAGTTTAAACAAACAAAATACTGTGTGTAATGATGCATCAGCATGACATATGTGTGGGAAATGATAGTACACTATAGCTTTGCCTATTCGTGAATACATAAATAACAATAAATCTCAGCAAGTTTCTTGATATGTGAGTAGATTCATCTTGAGTGGAAACTAAACTGAGTGCATGCCAAACATAATGCTAAAATGATTGTTTGTGGGAAACTTCATTTTGAAAATACAAAGTGAGTCTTATTCTAATGTGACCAAATCACTCATCTAAACACACTATGTAAAACAATTTATAATATCTATCTTTGCAAATCATACTCCCTTTGTTTTGTGTAAACAAAGACCTGTGTGTATGATCACCATACTGAATATCAGTTACAAAAGGTGAAAAGATCATGATCCTCATTATACCTCTGTTTTGTGTAAACAAAGACCTGGGTTAAAGGCACCTCTGTTTTACGTGAGTAAAGACCTGGTGACCTGATGATGATCATATCTAAGCTCTCAAAAGAATCCTATGTGATCAACTGTATATTATTTTGAGCTTTTACATCAATGCATCAATGAGATGCCAAATGCATCTCAAGATAGATCTTATAACTTAAAGTACATAGTTCTTAAGTGTGAAGAAGTGATGATTTGACTTGCAAAGGGAGGACAAAACCTTTGTGAATTGAATGTGAAGCCCATAACAGTTATTTCCAAATTAATATGAAAACATGATAAACAGCATGCCTAGTTGATACATGAGCTCTTGTATGGATTTATGTGGACAATATACTTGCAATCAGAACTTGTTCAGGTATCAAATCAACAAAATAACTCAACAGTAAGAGGCTTAGTATAATAGTATGATCCCATCATATGTGTGTATATATATGATCATTATCATACAGTTAAAAATCATGTTATTCGTCTTAAAGAAATTTATGATAAATGCTTAATTTCACCATTAATCACAAATTTAGGGGGAGTAGAATACATGAAGTTAAGTGTCTCAATCAGCAGCAGCAATGTCTATCTCATTATCAATTTGAAGGAATTGGAATCTGAGCATCATCTTCGCTTTTGGATACATGAAAATTTTATTAAAATCATTTTAAACTTTTTTGTGCTAAATTGCCATGTATAAAAAGTCAACAAGGTCCTAAAACAATAAATGGTTCTAACCAATGGACTTGGACCATACATACAACAATATTTCTCAGCATTGTGCTATCTTAAGCATCAATAGAAGCTACAATGTGGAAAACTTAAATGTTTATCCGTAGATTGGTAAAGTACGGATGAACAAAGATCAACAAATGTAATTTAATTTTACAGTTTGGTAATCTGTGAAAATATAAGTTACACTTCATTAGCAGATGTTGTTGATCCGTAGATGTTCTGCAGAAGAATACATTGAGGGTCCCACTTAATAAATGAGATAAAATTAATGTGTCTGAGAGTATAAATGATGTGGTTTGACTTCTCAAATTCATTATTCGCTTTTTCAGCTCACTTTTAAGACCTAGAAAAACACACTCAACAAACTTTTTCCCACTTCCTCAGCATTCAAATTTTACCAAATCAAAACATTAAACAAAACATATATATGTGTTCTTAATCCGCTGTTATTAAGGTAAAACATGTCGTAATATTCAAGAATGAACCATTTGATTCTTGTTTTATCTCACAACTGTTCATATTCTCATATCAATAATGTGATTTTAACGAAGTCTTTTTCTTATGAACAGATGGATAATCGGTTTGCGAGAGAACACAATGTGTGTGCCTTCTTAAACCCTGATGATCCTGTTTCAAAAGGGTGTCAAGAAATTATCAGATATCTAAGAAGATCGAGGCTGTTCTATGCCCTATCTGCAGAGCCTGTGATTTATCGATCACATATCACTGATTTCTGGAACTCTGCATATGTAGAAGAAGATGGTGAAGGTATTGTTGCTGATGTTAAAAATCGAAGGCTGAGAATCGATGAACAAACAATAAGAAGGGTTCTTGAATTGGGAGATGTTGAAGCCGGACACCCTGATGTGTTCGAAAACGAATACATAGAGAAAGTTTTTCTCATGATGGGGTATGATGGTGATTTTGAAAAGGGAGAAATCAAGAAAGGAAGACTCTGTAAGCCATACAGATTTCTTTGTCACACCTATCTGAAGTGCATTTCAAACAGAAAATCTGGACTTGATAGATTTTCAAGACATATCTCCTCTGGCATCATTGGTATTTTTGAGGGAAGAACCTACAATTACTCAAAGTACATCTTCAACTGTCTGTGTGATCACATTAAAGTACAGAAGGTTGATAAGATGTATATGTTTCCAAGGTTTATTCAACTAATCATTAAAGTACAGAAGGTTGGAAGAACCTACATTGGTGTGTTTATTCAAGCACACCTTGGCAGATCTATTCTGAACAAAATTTCTGGGAAATATGAAGGAGGTGACATGGACATGTTTGCACATGTGGTTGATGCTACTGCAAACATTCCTCAAGAGCTTGTGTGGGAAGATGAACAAGAGAACTCTTCAACCAACTCTGTCCAAGACACTCACTCACCATCAATCATGAAATCAATAACAAACACCCCAACCACAATCTCCAGCTAGCCAAAATACAGAACCAATCTCTCCCATTTAAGCCCGATCACCAAATCAGCTTCAAATGCAACTTTATCAACAACCTCCAAATCCTGAAAATTCAGCCACTGAGAGTATTTACACTGGGGAGACAGAGTTAGTCTCACAAGCAAGTACAGTTAAACTATCATTATCCAAAACTGAATCCCCTGTACTCTCAAATGAAACTGAGCAAGTATCTCTAGTGACTGATCATCAACAACAACAACCTCATCAAGAACTTGTAGATCAAGCCATTGAGCCCAGTTCAAGCACAGCAAGTGTTGACCCGGAAGAAGTTAAAGATAATGAGATTGATGCTCAACATCAGGAAGAAGAAGAAGAAGCAGACTATGTTGATATAATTGCCTACAATGAAGATGATCTAAGTGATAATGATATCCCTGTCAGCAAGAGTTATCTGGTTGCTAAGTATAACAAGCTAGTGCTTTAATCAAACAAAAGAAAGCAAAGAATACAGGAGCTGAAGGGAGTGATAAGAGAAAAGGATGAAGAGTTGATGAGACAACAAGCTAGAATAAAAGAGTCATTGATGCTTTACTTGATAAGGAGTCTGAGCTTAAAGAGTCAGCAACAACTGAAAAAGAAGAAAAAGAAAGGATGATGATGAAGTTTGAACAAGCAAATAACACTATGTCTGCTCAGTCAAATGTGATAAAAAGAAAAGAAGAAGAGATTGAGCAGCTGAAAATGAAGATCTGTACATTAGAGTCTAATGATAATGTTTCAACTGTTCAAACAAAACAATCTATTGAGGCATCAAAAGAGCTAATTATGTACTCAAGGAAGAGAAAGTATCTTGGTATTGCAGAGAAGAAGAGGGCTACTGATGAAAGTTCTTCCAAGAAACAAAAGCTCACATCTCCTGAACACACACCTTCAGTAGATTTATCTACTGTGAAGTCTATCTCTCATCAGGATGTTGATAGTGATGAGGAAGGGAAAGAGTTGATCAATGAAGACTCTCCACAAGATAAGGAAGTCTTAAAGGCTGATGATCTTCTGACTACAAAAGACATATTAGAAGAGAGACCTGAATAAACCATGTTCATGACACTCATAAATCATGGTTTCCCTTATGACATGGTTGAAAGGCTAAACATGACTGAGATGAAAAATCTGCTGAAAGAATTTGAGCTTGCATGCTTTATGATTCCAAATTGTGACTACGAAGCTTTCAGCACCTTTCAATCCATCTAGAAGACAAAGAAGGAGTTGGGACATTGTGACACAGCTAAGCTGAGCAAATACAACATGACTTGCTGGTTACAAGGCCAAAACTACAAACCACATGAGCTTAAGGGAAGGTCAGTAAGAGAACTTAGAAGGACGATGGAACATGTGATGAAAGTTGAGCTGGATACTGGTGTAAAATTCAGAACTGAAGCTCCACATCCATCCTTTGAGCAACAAAGCAAACTTCCTGCTGAACCTATAACTGTTGAATCTAAAGATCATCACAAAAGGAAAGACAAATTGATTAGAGAGCCAAGAGAAGTAATACCTGGAAAAGTATGGCCACTTGGGACTACAGTGAGGGAGATAACTGAACAAAAATCCACCCTGATACAACTAATAGACCACCTCACAACTCCCAGTTCTGTGGAAGAGAATAGGATCATGGCCTGGAAATATGATTCAGACTGGGATTGTGCTATTATTAAAAGAACATCTGGAAGAGTTGAATACTTCCATGATTTACTTTCAGTGGTGAGTTTGCCAGAGAATGACATCAAGGATCTTCAAAGCCTGATCATCTGCAATTATCCAATTCACCCTAGAGGAATAGACTTCTCAACTCTGGTGGGAAAGCTCAAGACTAAATTTAAAGATGATGTACTCATAGAAGCTAAAAGAGAATATGTAGAGCATCAGAAGGGAATCAAAGGACTCAAAAGATACAAGTCCAATGCCTCAGAATATGTAGATGATGAATTCTTGAAGAGGGTTGGCTACAAAAGTAGAAATAAAGCAGCAATCAAATGCATTGAAGGGACTCAATTCACATACCCTATCACTGAATGGGGTTATGTTGAGAAGACAAAGGAGTTGGTCCTGCTAAGAAATGCTGAAAACAAGAAAGCTAACAGGATCAGGATTTTTGATCCTGTGGAAATCAAATTACTCCACCCCAGCTACACCTCGTATCTCAATGACAAATTCTTTCCCAAGCTGGCTGATGAAAAAGCTCAAAATGATTTGTTCTTGCATGTCCATGTGATCCAAGTGATTGACAAATTACATGCCAAAGCCTACAAAAGAAGAAGATTCAATGCTGGACTGCTAAAGGGAACAACTTTTGATGAAGTAACAGAACTCAGAATTTCAGAGCAAGATGAGCTTGAAGTGGTGAATAACAACAATGTGTTAGACACACTCACTACGAAGGAAGATGTTCTGGGGATAAACTTTGAGACACTGAAGAAGTTCAGTAAGATAAAGATCAACTACAAGTATGATGATCAGAAGACTGATGTGTCATACTTCTACAACAAGATCATTGCCAGAGTCAAGGAACTTTCAGTGTTGAAGAACTGATTGCAAGTATCTAAGCCTAAGGGGGAGTATTGTTAGGTATAGGTTCAGTAGATCTAGTTCATTATGTATAGGCTTAGTACTTGAATTAATATCTGTAATGAATGTTTGAAATTCATTATTGTGTATGCATTAAATATATAGGTTAACCCATTTATGTGTGTGTTTATTTATGTATGGTTGCAGGTACAAACATTATAATTGGTCAATTTATGAAATTGACCAAGTGTAAGAAACATCTACGGATGAACATTTTGTTCTTCCGTAGATATATTTCTTACAAGTAACTATACATCCGAAGATCCTCTGCTGATGAACAACCAAAAGTGAAGAACAAAACTGCTTCGGAAGAACAAGATTGCTTCGAAAGAACAAGATTGCTTCGTAAGAACAAGACTTCTGCGGAAGAACAAATCATCTACGGAAGACAATGTTCCTGCGGAGTCCAAACACTTGTATAATACAAGTGTTACGAGTCAACAAGTCAACAAGGCAGTTATGCGAGTCCCGAGAAATCCGATGATTCCTTAACTGAAACAAATCAAATCCCAAGAGATCCGGTGTTTCTTATAACTGAAACATCATTGTCTATATATATGGATCCTAGGTTTCAATTCAACTACGATTGTGTTAGACGATTGATTGATCGACAACAGCAATAGCAATACGACAATCACTTCAAAGTCTCTCAATCAAACCCTAGCAGCCGTCACATCATAACATACTTTGATATCATTCATTCATTATATTTGTAATCATTAACATGTTCTGATGAAATACTGATTAATCATTAATTGTGTTTTGTTACGTGTGTTCTTAAACATTTATTGATATTTAAAGTTATTTCAAACAATTAAACCAAATCAACGCTGATTCCGCAAACATTGACTTGCCATCAACCGACACTGATAATTCCTGTTTACGATCCTTGGATTCACAGTAATGAGAGTTTAGATGATGTCATTGATAGATTCTACCATTTGATGAGCGAGCTGTACACGTATGGTGTCACAACGACCATGGAAGACAAAGTGTCGAATTTTGTAGACGGGTTGCCAAAAAAATGGGCTTCTTTTGTGTCAAATCTCAGATAGAATGGAATGCTAGCAAAGTGGGACATCAATGATTTCATTCTAAAGCTACAAGAAGAAGCCCTAAGGATGAAGTATCGAGCTCAAAAGTCTTCGTATACTCAGAATCCAGCTTTGTACAATGCTACTCCACATGTCAAGACATCTGGAGCACCACTTCAGACCGCCTTTGTGTCAAGCTCATCTGGTCCTTCACAAGCCTCTACTTCAGGATCAGAAACGTCAGGGTCTTCTAGTACCCAATACATTAGATCTGAAGCAAATGCTATAAGACTGAAGACCGAGAATCTCGGAAACGTGACGGTAGAAGTAGCAAGAGAGCACATGGATCCCTTAGCACCAGTAGTCCACTCCAATGATGGGCTTGTTGCTGGGAAAATTAGAAACTACCATCTGGCAGACGAGGACTACGAACAGGTAGACGAGATAGAGCTGGAGAGGATGGATATCATGTGGGCCTTAGCAAGCGCTGTTCGGAGACTAAGAAGTTTGTGAAGAAGATCGGACAAAACTTGGTTGCTACTAAGGACACTACTTTTGGTTTTGACAAGAGCAAGGTGACCTATTTCAATTGTGGAGAAAAGGGGCACTTCAAACGAGAGTGTGTGAAGCCCAAGAAGACTGGAAACGGGAATCCATTCTCGTCCTTCACTCGTCAAGATAAGCTAGCTAGTAGTCCTACTTCATCAAGCAAGGATCCAAAAGCCTTGACTGCTCATGATGATGAAGGACAGGACTGGAGTTTTCGGTTTGTCTCTCCGGGAGAATCCAATATTGCTAGTGTGGAAGACTTAGATGATGATTCCGCGAGTGAAGGAGATATTGCAGTGGAACTCGCGATGTCAAACATTGAAGAGACTGCAACTGAGGTCAACTACAAACCTGAAGAAGGGACAACTACTACAAAGCTAGAATCACCAGAACTAGAAACATCAGATGCTGCGTTGATGGATGATTCATCAGAACCTCCTCAGGTAAGTACTACTGACCAACTTTTCAAAAATCATGCTTGTTCTGATTGTAATAAATTTAGGGAAAGCATAGATCTGAAATTTGCTAGGTTATTATATCATAACGATAGCTTAGTAAAGGATTTGCAACTGCGCACTGAGGCAAATAGAGTTTTAAAACAAAATGTGCATAGTTACAAAGAAAAGATAGACCTTTTGAATAAACAGCTTAGGGAAACAGAAGTAGTAGCTTTTAACCAAGCAAATGACATTAGGTACTATCTTAACTTCCTAGAAGACACTAAGAAACAAAAAGCAGTTTTAGAAGTAGAAGTCAATTCATTAAAGCAAAAACTGCACAGTTGGACAAGTTCATCTCATATTGTCCAACACTTAGTGAGAGAGCGTAACAATGGGGAGGGTTTGGGATATAAAGTGGTTCCACCACCACCTGAGACCTTGATGAACACTAAGAGTAAACCAATAAATAACAATCCAATCAAGGATCATGTGGTGTCTACTCGTCTTGTAAGTGATCCAGATTCCTCATGTACTTCAAATGCATCTGGAACAAAACAAAAGGAGGCCACTTCAAAGGCAAAGGGTAAAATGCCTTGTGTTAATCTGGAAAAAGAGTTTGAAAAGGTTAATATAAAGTCAGGGTCAAACAAAGTCAAATCTGAACCTAAAAAGACTGTTAATGTTAACCTATCACGAGTTTCTTGTCAAAGTCCAGTTAACCAAAATGGAAAAGATGTTAAGAATGTTAAAACAATTAAGTTTGTTAAACAAGATAAAACATCAAAAGAAGTAGAGTCAAAGCCCAAACATAATGATGTCACAAGGGTGTCACACACATCTCCACATAGACAGTTCAATCATAAAGTTGATAGCAGGTCATGCTACAACTGTGGAGAGTGTGGACACATTGCATCTTATTGTCCTTACTATCAGACACTTAGGAAGAAAGTTGAACTTCAGGAATCAAAACCTAGGTATCCTAAGAGGAGCGCATTGACTCCACCTAGAAGAACTAGTGAACCCAAAGTTCAACCCATTAGCCAGTCGTCTGTTTATCACAAACAGGCCTTACACAAATCTGGCTTATGGAAAGAAAAGTCCGCCTCTGTGTCTGATAATGAGGACAAGAAGTCACCTGAGCTACCCTCACCTTCTAAGGGTCAATGGGTTGAATTCATGATGTGTGATGCCTCTGGGAAACCCAAGCCAGTAAAGGCTTGGGTTCCTAAACTAAACTAATGCTTTAAATTGAATGTGTAGGGTGTTCGCTACAGTGCTGAAACCAACACGTGGATTGTAGATAGCGGAGCATCCAGGCACATGACAGGAAACAGGGCACTCTTATCAAACGTCAAACAAATAAAAGGAGGGCATGTTTCTTTTGCTAGTAACAAAGGAGGTTATATCACAGCTCAAGGGGAAGTTGGAAATCAGAAAGTTAAGTTTGATAAAGTGAACTACATTCAACAACTTCAAAACAACTTACTTTCTGTTTCCCAAATATGTGACAAAGGATTTAAGGTTATTTTTGACAACAAGAAGTGTTATGTTCTGAAGAAGGACTATGTGATTCCGGAGGACCAAGTTTTGATGACAGCTTCAAGATATAAAGATCTTTATGTCCTGGATCTCTCAACGGCTTCTACAACGGATCATGAAGTTCAGTGCTTCTTATCAAAAGCTACTGAGAAGGACTCCATTTCCCGGCATAGGAGAATGGCACACATTAACCAACAGAAGATGAATCACTTGATCCAGAATGATCTAGTGAGAGGAGTTAACGTCAAAAATTTCCAACTTCCGGATTTCTATGTATCATGCAAGAAAGGCAAACAGACGAAGAAGTCTCATGAGGAGAAGAAAGTTCATTCTATCGTGCTTCCTCTTGAACTTCTTCACATGGATCTGTTTGGTCCAGCCAGTACAAAAAGCATTGCAGGTGACTTGTACTGCTATGTGGTTACTGATGACTACTCAAGATTCTCTTAGGTAATGTTTCTGAAGTCCAAATCAGAAACATTTAAGTCTTTCAAGGAATAAGTAACTACAGTGGAATCTCTCTACAAGCTGAAGGTAAGACAGGTACGCTCAGACAACGGGACCGAGTTCAAGAATCAGTGGATGGAGGCTTACTGCAAGGAAAAGGGAATTGTGCACCAGTTCACTTCTGCCTACACGCCTCAGATGAATGGTGTTGCTGAGAGAAAGAATCGCAGCTTGATAGAGACAGCACGGACAATGCTAGCAGACTCGAAACTGCCTATCCAATTCTGGAATGAGGCAGTGGCAAATGCATGTTACACATTAAATCGAGTTCTGGTAGTCAAGCGCCATGGCAAGACATGTTACGAGTTACTACAACGATGTAAACCTAATCTGGAGTATCTCGAACCATTTGCCGCGCCGTGCACACTTCTGAAGAAGACTCAAGAAGGAAAATTCAGCGAGAAGGCTGATGAAGGTATCTTCCTAGGATACAACATACCGAACAAGAGAGTTTACAACAACTCAACGGGTTTAGTAGAAGTGTGGTGTAATGTTGATTTTCAGAGATACACCACACCACCTACTGGAAAAGGACCCGCTTACTTTTTCGACTATGATGGATTCTTCAAGTCCTTCAACATACCTATCTCCACTTCTGACGAAGAGTTAGCTACAAGGATGATGTATGATATCTTGAACTCACCATTACTAGATTCAGCATCGTCGGGTTCACAAGGTGACTCAACTCACCACTCAGGGGAACTCGAAGCAAGTGACTCCTCCTCAGAAGATAAAGCTGAGGAAGATGACCAGAACAATCAGGAGGAACAGGTTCCGATTCTTGCAAGTCCACAAGCATCTAACAGTGATGCCTCTTCGACTTCGGAACCTCAAACTCCTACTACCTTAGATGCAGAACCAAATGTTCATAATCTTGATTCTGAGGTAGTTGTTCCCACCACTCGAGGATCACGTCTAAATGTCTATCATCCCCTAGACAATGTCATTGGGGATGTCAGATCAGGAGTGCAGACCAGAAATCAGCTGTACTCAGTTGATTATGCCTTGATAATGGAAAAAGGATACATTCACGACGGTGCTTATCGTTGTTTTGTCTCGCAGGTTGAGCCAAAATACGTTAGTGAAGCACTGAATGATGAGGCATGGGTGAGTGCCATGCAAGAAGAACTTCTTCAGTTCAAGAAGTTAGGTGTATGGACTCTGGTAGATAGACCTAAAGGTGCTAAGGTCATTGGCACCAAATGGGTCTTGAAATGCAAGAAGGATGACCAAGGCGTCATTATCAGGAACAAGGCTCGACTTGTAGTTCAAGGGTTTCGACAAGTCGAGGGCATTGATTACAATGAAGTGTTTGCACCCGTGGCAAGGATGGAAGCCATCCGCATCTTCCTTGCCTATGCATCGTATATGAAGATTAAAGTTTATCAATTAGATGTTAAGAGTGCATTCCTTCATGGTGAAATCCGAGAGACAGTGTATGTCAGTCAACCCGTGGGATTTGAAGATCCTTATCATTGGGACAGAGTTTACAAACTCGACAAGGCTTTATACGGGCTTCATCAAGCTCCAAGGGCCTGGTATGAGAAACTCTCAACTCACCTTGTGAAACATGGATTTTGCAGAGGTGTTATTGATTGCACACTGTTTATCAAAGAGAAAGATGGTGATTTGCTACTGGTTCAAATCTATGTTGATGATTGATGTGCTCCAAATTATACATAACAATCCTATCAAAAGCACATCAATTATTCCTTAATATCTTCCTTAAAATGATGAAAATGTACTTAAAAGTGTTAAAGTGTGTTTTCGGGTGTTTAAATGGGCAAGATGGACAAAAGGAGTATATTTAACAAGAAATTGAAGTGATCCGAGCTTTGGACTCCAAGCATGGGGTCGTGCCTTATTAAGCACGCCTCCATGCCTTGCTAGAAACACACCCTCGTGCTAAATTAACACACCCCCGTGCTTGGACATCTGACAGGACAAAAAGTACTGTTCCCTAAAAGTAGACACGGGGCCGTGCCCCATGACCCCCACCTCCAACACGGGGCCGTGCCCCATTTAGCACGGGGCCGTGCCCGACACAACCTGCATGTACGAGCCGACCAACTTTCGTAAGCATTGTACTAGCACGGGGTCGTGCCTTTTAGGCACGGGGCCGTGCTTAAACACTCCGGAAAGCCTATAAATAGAAGCCTAAGCTCACCATTGTTGGCAAGCTTTGGTGGGAGAGTTACTCTGCAGAATTCTCTCGGGAATCAAGACTTCAAGATCATTTGGAGGCTCGGGAGGTGCATACAACACTTGGAAGAAGCTTGGGATCACCTAAACGTCATCCATTGTGGATTATTGGTTTGATTGTTCCCTTTCACCGATGATCACTTATCTATCTTCTTTGTTATCTGTTGTTATGTTAAAGCTCATTATGAGCTAAACTCTATTTATCACCCTAATCGGATGAAACTTATGTAATTCGTGATGAACTAATGTTGTGATAAATATTATGTTAATGTTATGGTGGTCTTGGGAAAACTATTGATGGGTAGCATCTACATTTGAATGGGAAGTTATAACTTTATTGTTTGTGATTGTGATTGTCATACTAGGTTGAAAACCGTATGATTAACTTTCATTCGCGAAATCGGTCTTCATAATAAATCCATGGCTAATGAACTAGAAATGGTTATTAGAAATCATATCACTTTAACTTTCCGATCATTCGCGGGTTCCCTTTTATTAATTCGGAAACTTCAGTAATTGTTACGGTTTTCTAAAATTAATGGTATGTTAGGAAGGAACCTGATCAACTCTCTTTTTAACAATAAATTATGTTTTCAGAAATCGTATGTCAAATAGGACACAAAAGATTCACCTATATTACTAGGGCTTTGATCTGAGAAGTAAACTCAGCCTGACAGGATCAAGTCACTACGGCAGCAGGATAGATGAGAAATCGTGCAAGCTCATCTTTATTAACATTAACATAATTACATTAGTCAATATCTTTAAATCACATCACCAATTCATCACAATTACATAAGTGGAGTCTAATTAGGATGATAACTTTTATTCACTGGTTTTAAATCCAAACGCTTCAAATCTTAGTTTACATTCTTTCTATTATTGTTTATCTTTAAACCCTAAAAATCTTTCCAAACGCAAGTTATCACTTTCTTTAACAAAAACCAAATCTGATAGTCAAAATCAAGTTTGTTGAGTAGGCTAGGTGTGTCCATGGATTGATACTCGGTTCTTACCAACACTATATTACCTCACGACAGGTACACTGCCTTTTGTGTGTGTGGTTTAGTATTAGTAACAACCAAATAAAATTGAATATGTGCAATAAATCTTTATCAAAATATATATACTATCTGCACCCCACAAGTTTTTGGCGCCGTTGCCAGGGACACATAGCAGTTTGAAAGACAAACTAAATTTTTGACTATCTTGCATATAACTTGTTAATATATTTTTGACTTCATTCTTATTTTTTAGATAGTTTGCCTTAGTTAGTTTAGCTATTTTTGCCTGATTCATTTTAAGCCTTAGTTAGTTTATGCTTCCTTAAGTAAGTGTATGTCCGACTCGTCTAGTTCTGAACTTGTTCCGCCTCTTCTGGAACCCGAACGACCTTTCCGTCAAAGATTGCATAAAAGATCACAACAAGAAGCACCAGTTATTGAAGAAGACATTTTGGAAGATACACCATCCGAAGAAGACATTGCTAACCAAGACGAGGAAATGAAGATGACACACTATGCCACACCGTCAATAGATGGTTATGAGTCTAGTGTTGTCCAACCAGCAATAGCGGCCAACAATTTCGAGATTAAGTCTAGTATTATCCAACTCGTAGAAAACTCTTTTCAGTTCCATGGGTTACAAGATGAAGATCCTAATGCTCACATCTCACGATTCCTTCATATCTGTGCGACCTTCAAAATCAATAACTGTTCAGACGACACCATTCGACTAAGACTTTTTCCATTTTCACTTTGAGGCCGAGCCATCGATAGGCTTGATTCACTTCCGCCTGGTTCCATTACCACATGGGCGGGAATGGCTGAACAATTCCTTTTGAAATACTTTCCACCCGATCGCATTGCCAAACTAAGAAGCAGCATCACAAGTTTCCGCCAAGACGACGATGAATCATTACACGTAGCATGGGAGAGATATAAAAGTCTCCTTCGGAGATGCCCACATCACGGACTTGATCTGTGGCTGCAGTGTCAAACCTTTTACGATGCGATCAGCGGAGCTCACAAGCACGCGGTAGACCAAAGTGCGGGAGGAGATTTCGGAAGTGTCACGCCGACAGAAGCATATCAAGCCTTAGAAAGAGCAGCTAAGAAGAGCTTTGCTTACAATCCCTTAAGAACCAAACCTAGTTCTAAAGGTATTCATCAAGTAGACTCTGAAACCCTAATTGCAGCCCAATTAGAAGCTCTAACCAAAAAATTTGAACAATTGCAAAGCGAGTTAAAGAAAACTCCAACACGATGCAACACATGTGGAAATTCACACAAGACCAACGAGTGCCCACAAGGCATTATGATGGCCGAAGATGTTGACTACGTAGGAGGCCCAAACAACTCATACAATTCAAATTGGAGAAGCAACTCGAATTATAGAGATTCTGGCAGTAACCAACAATCATCTGGATTCAACCGAAGGCCACCTTACCAACAACAGAAACCACCATATCAAGGTCCAATTAGTAGTAACCAAGACCGTGGAGCATCGTCAATGGAAGACTTATTGCATCAATTGTTGTTAACCACGCAAGCCACAGATGAGTACATCCGGAAAACTGATCGAAGAAATGAGGAGAGGTTCCAAAGAAACGAAGCTGACATCAAAAGCAACAAAGCATCATTACAGACCATAGAGCACCAAGTAGGTCAAATAGCACAACAACTCTCTGAAAGACCTCAAGGAGCTTTGCCCAGCAACACTGTGACAAACCCTAATGCTCAAGTCAAAGCCATCACCACCAGGAGTGGCAAAACCACTCAAGGTGATGTACCCGCATTACAACCCATCCTTGAAGAAGTAGAAACTGAAACTCCAAGTAATACGAGTGATTAGCAAAAGCAACCTGTTGTTATTGAAGAACCAACAAAGAAATACGTTCCACCACCACCTTATGTTCCACCACCTCCATATCCAGGTCGTTTGAGACAACAAAGAATGGAGGCACAATATGGCAAATTCTTTGGGTTGTTCAAGCAACTCCACATCAATCTGCCCTTGGTGGAGGCCTTAGCACAAATGCCAAACTACATTAAGTTTCTAAAAGGTGTCTTGTCAAACAAGAAGAAGCTGGAAGAGTTATCACACGTAGTTTTGAATGAGGAATGCCCTGCAGTTCTTCAAAACAAACTACTTCAAAAGATGACTATCCAGGAAAGTTTCACCATACCTTGCCTAATAGGAAATCTTTCTGTCAGTAATGCGTTAGCTGATTTAGGTGCAAGCATTAACCTTATGCCTTATGCGGTTTTTGAAAAATTAAACCTAGGTGAACCTAGACCTACCCGTATGAGCATCCAGTTAGCTGACCGTTCTGTCAAATATCCGAGGGGCATCGTTGAAAATCTCTTAGTTAAAATTGACAAATTCGTATTTCCCGTTGATTTTGTGATCCTAGACATGGATAAGGACAAAAATGTTCCTCTTATCCTAGGTCGACCTTTCTTAGAGACTGCTCGAGCCCTCATTGATGTTTGTACAGGCAAACTCACGCTTAGAGTGGATGTGGAGGAAGTAACTTTCGATATAGGCCAATCCATGAAACACCCTCAACATCATGACGACTCACTCTATTACGTTGATGCTTGCGATTCGATCATAAGTTGTCATTTGAAGGAAGCCCTTCAAAATGAATCTTGCAATACTCAGTTAATAGAAGTCCAAATCACCGAACCCATCTGTGAGAACCAAATCATTCAAGAACTTGAAGTTGATGAAACATCATTTCATCAAGAAGCATTTGAGATCATTGAGCAAGACTTAGAACCAAAAGCCAAACCTTCTATCAAAGACCCTCCAGTCTTAGAGCTCAAAGAACTTCCATCTCATCTTGAATACGCTTTTCTTGAAAACACATCTCAACTTCCTTTCATAATCTCATCCGCCTTATCAATTGATGAGAAGAACAAGTTGCTTAATGTGCTCAAGGCACACAAACGAGCAATTGCATGGAAAATCATGGACATCAAGGGAATCAATCCATCCTTTTGCACTCATAAAATATTAATGGAGGAGAACTTCAAATCCGTCATTCAACCTCAAAGATGTTTAAATCCGAGCATGCAAGAGGTGGTGAAGAAAGAAGTAATCAAACTGCTAGATGCCGGTTCGATTTACCCTATTTCTGATTCACCTTGGGTCAGTCCCGTCCAAGTTGTTCCAAATAAAGGAGGAATAACTGTTGTAACTAACGAGAAGAATGAGCTTATTCCCACTCGTACGGTTACAGGATGAAGAGTTTGCATAGACTATCGCAAACTAAATGACGCCACAAGGAAAGATCACTTCCCTCTTCCTTTCATCGACCAAATGCTTGAGAGATTGTCTGGAAAAATGTTCTATTGTTTCCTGGACGGTTTCTCAGGTTATTTCCAAATTCCTATTGCTCCCGAAGATCAAGAGAAAACAACATTCATGTGTCCAAATGGCACATTTGCTTATCGGCGAATGCCCTTTGGATTGTGTAATGCTCCTGCTACATTTCAAAGATGCATGGTAGCAATTTTTCATGACATGATTGAACACTCAATGGAAGTTTTCATGGATGATTTCTCCATCTTTGGAAACTCATTTGATCAATGTCTTGAAAACCTGGAAAAGATACTGGTCAGATGTGAAGACTCTAACCTTGTTTTAAATTGGGAAAAGTGCCACTTCATGGTTACGGAAGGAATAGTGTTAGGACACAAAATCTCTCGAGCGGGGCTTGAAGTCGATCAAGCCAAAGTCGACACTATTTCTAAACTTCCACATCCCACAACCGTGAAAGACATCAGAAGTTTCCTGGGACATGCAGGATTCTACCGTCGTTTCATAAAAGATTTCTCAAAAATCGTTCGACCAATGACTCAACTTCTAGAGAAAGACACACAATTCGTATTTTCTGATGAATGCATTAGTTCATTCAAATTGCTTAAGGAGAGACCGGTAACTGCTCCAATCATGGTTTCCCCAGATTGGACGCTACCATTTGAACTCATGTGCGATGCAAGCGATTTCGTGGTAGGAGCTGTATTAGGACAGAGGAAAGAAAAGCAATTTCACCTAATTCATTATGTGAGCAAAACCCTAAACGACGCACAAGAAAACTACACTACCACCGAAAAAGTACTTCTTGCAGTAGTTTTTGCATTCGATAAATTCCGCTAGTATCTCATCCTTTAAAAAACAATTGTTTACACCGATCATGCAGCCCTTCGTTATTTGTTCAACAAACAAGATGCAAAGCCAAGATTAATTCGTTGGATTCTTCTGCTTCATGAATTTGATATCGAAATTCGTGATAAGAAAGCAGCGGAAAATCTAGCGGCTGATCATCTCTCGCGTCTTGAGGATTCAAGTCCTTCATAAACTGAGGAAGCCAAAATAAACGACAATTTTCCTCATGAATTCCTTTTGCACATTCAATCCTCAATCGATGAACATCCTTGGTTCGCCGATTTTGCAAATTACTTAGCAAGCGGAATCCTTCTCAAAGGAATGACTTATCAGCAAAAGAAAAAGTTCTTTACTGATATCAAACATTACTATTAGGAGGACCCGTATCTATTTAGAATCGGTGCAGACCAACTCATTCGAAGATGCGTATACGGAAGTGAAGCAGAACAAATTCTAAGGCACTGTCATGAGGGACCCACAGGAGGACACCATGGAGCAACCTTAACAGCCAAGAAAGTATTTGACTCTGGATTTTACTGGCCCACCATCTTCAAAGATGCTCATAACATGGTACGCACCTGTGATGCATGTCAAAGAGCAACCAATATCTCAACACGGGATGAGATGCCTCAGAAACCAGTTCAAGTATGCGAGGTATTTGATATATGGATTATTGATTTCATGGGGCCATTCCCGGTGTCATTTGGCAATCGTTACATCTTGGTAGCAGTTGATTACTGTTCAAGATGGGCTGAAGCTCAAGCCCTGCCTACTAATGATGCCAGGAACGTTGTCAAATTCCTTAAGAAACTATTTTCTCGTTTTGGTACCCCCAAAGCTCTGATTAGTGACCGAGGAACTCATTTCTGTAACAATCAGCTTGAAAGAGCAATGGCACGTTATGGAGTTCACCATCGCTTTACAACTGCTTACCATCCACAAGCAAATGGGCAAGCTGAAGTCACTAACCGAGGTATCAAATGAATCCTATAGAAAACTGTAGGTCAAAATCACAAGGACTGGTCTATCAAGTTAGATGATGCATTATGGGCTTTTCGAACAGCTTATAAGACTCCCATCGGCATAACACCGTTCAAACTAGTTTATGGGAAGTCTTGTCATCTACCTGTAGAACTAGAGCACAAGGCCTTTTGGGCACTTAAAGCAGCAAACCTGGACCAAGACCTTGCAGGAAAGAATCGATTCCTACAAATTCACGAATTGGAGGAATTGAGGGAACAAGCCTACGAAAACGCTAGGGTTTACAAAGAAAAGACAAGAAAATTCCACGACGCTCGATTAAAGAGCACAAAACAATTTCATGTGGGAGAACGTGTCTTACTGTATAACTCTCGTTTACGTTTATTTCCCGGAAAACTGAAATCACGTTGGTCTGGACCTTATACGATCAAAAACGTGTTTCTGAATGGTGCCATTGAAATTTATAACCACGAAGGTTTAAGTTTCAAAGTAAATGGTCATCGTCTGAAACCGTATAACAATGGACCAACCAAGATTCCTTCGGAGGAATTACACCTCTGCCCCGACGAAAACTAAGTGTGAGGAAGGGTCATGCCGAAGACCCCGATACATAAACGCGGCACCTGTACATAAATTTTTCTCACTTTTTAGCAATTTTTAGGACTTCACAAGCACAAGCACAGGGCCGTGCCTCATCAAGCACGCCCCCGTGTCTCTGACAAAATTTTTCCACGATCTCCGCTGATGACTCTAGAACGTTGCAGGTCGAATTTAAGACGAATTCTGTCAAGCACGGGGCCATGCCTAGCCAAGCACGCCCCCGTGTTCACTTTTCACGACCTGTGTATAAATACCACACTTGTTCCATTCTTTCATCACACTTATTCCTGCTCAAAAACATCTGAAAAAAATGAAAGAATCAAGTCACGGAAGCTCAAACTGGAATCCTGCAAAAGAAACCGCGTTCTGAAACGTGAGAGCCAACGACTCAAGAATATTTCTTCAAAATGCATGAACTAATCAAGCAATTGACTGAAATGAACCTCGTTGCTTCCCAACGCTTAGCTGAACTTATCCAAAAAGTTCAACAGATGAGCGAGGAACTCATTTCCATTAACCGGCAGCTTGCGGAATTAAGCAACCGCACTTCTCACTATCCCATGCCGAACCTTCCACACGAAATGTGTGGAGGTTTCTTTTAGAAGCATTCCGTGATGTGTTAAGTGCGCTGTTGCACGTTAAAGAGTCTGGTTTTGCTGTTTCAGATTCTCGGATTTTAACGTATCGTGTAACCGTAGGACCCTAGGAAATGTAATTTTCAATTTGGCTTGTGTTTTTTAACTATAGGACTATTTTCGTATCTTTTCTGATGATTTGGAAGTGATAAAACTTAACCGGGAAAATTACATAATGCGCGAAACATGAACACGGCCCCGTGCTTACAGAGGCACGCCCCCTGAGCTCGACAAGACATGACACCACCTGACATTTTTCAGCCTTTTGTCTTGTTTCCCATCAATTTTGCATGTTAAAAACCGAACTCATTTGCCTGCAAAGTCGTATCCACCTTCAATTCCATCTTGTTTTCCATTTTTCTTTCATCTTTTCAAGTGTTCTTGCAAGAGTAATTGACCAAGAGGTTAGTATGCTAATTCCTATAATTATGAAAGTCATTTTCATGTAGTTAGGTGATTAGGTCTCTAAACAACCGAAATCCTAGCAATTATGTGTAAACACTTGTTCTTAAACGTGTTATGGAATGATGAATGCTTTTAACCTACTTGTTCATGTTTATTCTTGTAGTAGATTAGTGTTAATTAGTATGTTTAGTTAGATATTAGTATGTTTAGTTAGTTAATTAGTTGTTTTCTTTTTTTGTTAACGAGACTATCTTCATAATTCGTGGTGAAATCTTTGTTAATCACGTTCAAGTTACAAGAATTCTCAAGTGGTGTAAAACAATATATATATTTTGAGTATCTTGAATTATTAACAAATGATTAAAATGTTAAACGTATAATCTTTGATTTTAAAGCAAGAAAATGTTAAACCCATGCTTAATCAACGATTTACAAACAAAACCACGATTGCTCGAGTCAAGATTTCATGCCTAAACATGTTAACCGCACTCCCATGTTTTTCAAAGCGCACCCCCATGTTCAAAAAATTTTCCTTTGATGATAAATTCTTAACTATTTTTGAACATGAATTGAATCATTATGATGTTATGTCTTGAAAAACATATGATTTTCACTAACATCATGAAACTGCTTAAGAAATTTGTCTTGTCTAGATTAACTTATTTTAAAAATTTCAGGATCATGGATCATCCCTACTTACATTTTGAAGGGAGCCGCGAGAGATGGTGTCATGATAGACTTCAAAGATTGCTACAAAGGGTCGAAAGATCCAACTTACAAGCGGATGAAGAAACACTAGCGGCAGTTTGACAGCTAGAAAGATATAATAGTTTATTAATTGTTCAGTGGAAACGTTTATAGACCTTCCGTTTATGAACTTACTCTTGAATTTTTAGCATCTTTTATATTTAGCATGAAAGACTCTGACCCCTGGGATGATAGTGCAGTTTCATTCATACTAGCTGGGAATTGGCATAAAACATCAATTGCCTTGTTCGGTGTCTATCTTGGAATATAAACGGAACAAGAAATGGAGGAGGAGGCAATATATGGAATGCCGGCGTATCATACCTTCCCGGACGAGGAATGTAAAGACGTGGAATGTGGTGCAATGAGGAAAGCATTTTGGGAGCGGATTGGAACCAGAGGGTTCAACTCGAGCAAAACAAAAAGCAGTCAGATACGAGACCCGCAACTGCGATTCATTCATCGGTTACTTAGTCATTCCATAACAGCTCGTGGTCAAAGCGAGGGAGTTGTTAATTTGAGGGACTTGTTTATTTTATATTGTATGGTTAATCAGTTGCCATGCAATATTGGGCATTTGTTTTGTAATCTTTTTGCCAGGAATGCAATTGCAGGTGCTCCAACACCCATGTTTGGAGGAAGCTGGATTTTGAACTTATATGAAAGCTATGGTTATAACACTAAGGGAACCGTAGGATTGATGCCAGGACTGTTAGACTTGAGCATTTGTACAAGTATGTACATGGTGACAAGCCTACCAAATGGGCAGCCGAGATTCATGGATAAGAAGGGACAAATCTGGGATCCGGCGGATCCCGAAGAAATAATCATGGACCCCCGACATGCCGATACAACTGGAAGGAGCCGGAGCTGGATCTTCAAGTTCACGTACAAGGGAATTCCCAACCATGTTAGACCTTTATGAGTCAATCCAAACAACCAGCGACCATGCAAGGCAATTATTTGAATATGCCGAACGAGCCTTCAACCGAGTCAAAAATCTGCACTCCCGAGTCGATGACCTGAGCAACAATGTCACGTACATCAGGATACCATGAGTGGGGGGATATCCTACCACAAAGCCCTTGAAAACCGTATCATTTTTGGGGCCCCGGCACAGTTGTTTTGTGCCAATCTATCTTTTAATTTATGTTGTTTTGTTTTTATTTTGTGTGTTTAGGATTTTAATGCTTTCAATAAATTGGTGGCATTTCAGGTGATACCGAGGATTCTAACAACGCGAGGGCAACCTAACACAAGTGAAAAATTCAACATTTTTAGGGGAGTTATTTCATTACCCTTTCTCGATCCTGAATATGTTAATCACATTGAGGACAATGTGAATTTTATGTGTGGGGATGGGAGTAATGCATTTGACTTTTTCTAAAAAGGTCCAAATTAAAATTTTTAACAAAAGATCACTTACCAAGTAATTTTTGTGACAAGAAACCAAAAATTTAATATAATTTTTGATAAACCAAATTATAAATATACGTTTTCGGGAAATAAAGAAGTAAATCCATGACGTCCAAATAAAATTGAAAATGTTTTTTTGTGATATCCTTAAAAGCAATAATCTAGTAAAATATTTAATCATGTAAAATGAAACACTTTTATCCAATTTCATTCGTATGTGAGTTTATTTTTTGAGCCTTAAACAAGCTTTTGCAAATTGCAATTCTACTTTCATTCTGGATTTAATTGAGGGTGCCATATGATACGTGTGATTAGAACTTGCTTTGGGTATACATTTCAAGACCTTAATTAGTATTTGTTGCATAAAAATGAGTTAGGCACTAGGAAACCCTAACTATTCAAGCCCCAACCATTGTCTTTAATTTTCCTTACCCGAACGTCAACGCTAGTTAGCTCCGTTGAGCTTAAACGTTTTTATCTTTCAATCACCCGAGTCACCAAGTCACTTAACAAAAAGCCTTCAACAAAACCCGTTTTCGTTAAAGACACGTTTTTTGCTTATAAAAAAATAAAAAATTAAAAAAAATTTGGTCTTTTACTGGCAGACCTTAAAGAACTGGAATATATTCTTTTGATTTCAATTTGCTTTGTTGCCTTCATCATGCAAAACCGGGACTTCCCCCGGAAATCCGCGAACAAATTTTCAATCTCACGTTTGACGCAAGAAAGAAATGGCGAAAAAAGGAACAAGTTCTGCCATTTTGTGGGATTTCCAAAAGTGCTATAAAGAGACGGGCAAAAAGATATGAAAGATGCCCGAATTGTGGAAATTGGTCCCATAATGGAAAATGCAAAAAGAATCAAACTGAATCTCAATACGAATACACAGAATTAATCCGATTGGGTGCTATTAGGCTTCAAGCCGAATGATCCTTGAGAAAGGAAAGTTTTGTGTAACTTCGGGTAAAAGAGGAAGTGCGATTCTTGAAAGCAAAATACGGTCTTGACAATCTGACCTTAAACAAGTCCTCAAGCTAGCATATCTCTTCTAACTTGAAGTATTGTATAGGGAACCTTTATTGCTTTCCTTGTAGTTTATGTTAGAAAAATAAGCTAAGACCGTCGTCTTTAGCAATTAGCCATTTTTTCCAAATATTCCATACCCGAGCCCGAGCCAAGTTACAACCCATCAAAGACCTAATGATTTATGCAAGTAAATATCTAAGTAGGTGGAGATTTGATCACTTAACAAGCATATGATTTCACACGTATTCATACTAGGCAATTGAGTGTATTAGTCATACTTAATCTTGATTATGACTCCATATATTTAGCCGAGTGTGAGTGCATCTTGTGAGAAGTGTGGATTTTTACATGATAATAATCTTTACTAACCAACCTATTGCTTGCTAGGATATCATTTTACATGTGCTTAAAATATTTATATTTGGATGAAAATAATATTTACTTGCGTATTTCTCGAAAGACATGTTTATAATTTGATTTATTTGGTTTTTGGTGGAATTGTCATTTTTGTGATTTTTTGCTTGAGGAGAAGCAAAGTTTAAGTGTGGGGATGTTTGATGTGCTCCAAATTATATATAAAAATCCTATCAAAAGCACATCAATTATTCCTTAATATCTTCCTTAAAATGATGAAAATGTACTTAAAAGTATTAAATTGTGTTTTCAGGTGTTTAAAAGGGCAAGATGGAGAAAAGGAGTATATTTAACAAGAAATTGAAGTGATCCGAGCTTTGGACTCCAAGCATGGGGCCGTGCCTCAGTAAGCACGCCCCCATGCCTTGCCAGAAACACACCCCCGTGCTAAATTAACACACCCCCGTGCTTGGACATCTGACAGGACAAAAAGTACTGTTCCCTTAAAGTAGACACGAGGCCGTCCCCATGAGGCACGGGGCCGTGCCCCACCTCCAACACGGGGCCGTGCCCCTTTTAGCACGGGGCCGTGCCCGACACAACCTGGATGTACGAGCCGACCAACTTTCCTAAGCATTGTACTAGCACGGAGCCGTGCCTTTTAGGTTTGGGGCAGTGCTTAAACACTCCGGAAAGCCTATAAATAGAAGCCTAAGCTCACCATTTTTGGCAAGCTTTGGTGGGAGATTTACTCTGAAGAATTCTCTCGGGAATCAAGAATTCAAGATCATTCGGAGGCTCGGGAGGTGCATACAACACTTGGAAGAAGCTTGGGATCACCTAAACGTCATCCATTATGGATTATCGGTTTGATTGTTCCATTTCACCGATGATCACTTATCTATCTTCTTTGTTATCTATTGTTATGTTAAAGCTCATTATGAGCTAAACTCTATTTATCATCCTAATCAGATGAAACTTATGTAATTCGTGATGAACTAATGGTGTGATGAATATTTTGTTAATGTTATGGTGGTCTTGGGAAAACTATTGATGGGTAGTATCTACATTTGAACGGGAAGTTATAACTTTATGGTTTGTGATTGTGATTGTCATACAAGGTTAAAAACCATATGATTAACTTTCATTCGCGAAACCGGTCTTCATAATAAATCCATGGCTAATGAACTAGAAATGGTTATTAGAAATCATATCACTTTAACTTTCTGATCATTTGCGGGTTCCCTTTTATTAGTTCGGAAACTTCTGTAATGGTTACGGTTTTCTAAAATTAATGGTATGTTAGGAAGGAACCTGATCAACTCTCTTTTTAACAATAAATTATGTTTTCAGAAATCGTGTGTCAAATAGGACACAAAAGATTCATCTACATTACTAGGGTTTTGATCTGAGCAGTAAACTCAGCCTGACAGGATCAAGTCACTACGGCAGAAGGATAGACGAGAAATCGCGCTAGCTCATCTTTATAAACATTAACATAATTACATTAATCAATATCTTTAAATCACATCACCAAGTCATCACAATTACATAAGTGGAGTCTAATTAGGATGATAACTTTTATTCACTGGTTTTAAATCCAAACGCTTCAAATCTTAGTTTACTTTATTTCTATTATTGTTTCTTTTTAAACCCTAAAAATCTTTCCAAATGCAAGTTATCACTTTCTTTAACAAAAACCAAATCTAATAGTCAAACATCAAGTTTGTTGAGTAGGCTAGGTGTGTCCACGGATTGATACTCGGTTCTTACCAACACTATATTACCTCACGACAGGTACACTGCCTTTTGTGTGTGTGGTTTAGTATTAGTAACAACCAATTAAAACTGAATCTGCGCAATAAATCATTATCAAAATATATATACTATCTGCACCCCATCAATGATATCATCTTTGGATCAAAGAATGAAGAGTTATATAAAGAGTTTGAAGCAGTAATGAAGGCTAAATTTGAGATGAGTGCCATGGGAGAGATGAAATTCTTTCTCGGGTTACAGGTGGATCAGACACCAAAAGGAATTTTCCTACATCAGACCAAGTATGTAGGAGGCATTCTCAGTCGGTTTGACATGGAGAATGCCTCTACAGCTGGGACTCCACTTGCTACAAACCATGATATAGCACCCGATAAAAATGGAGATCTGGTCGATGCAACCATGTACCGAGGAATGATTGGATCTCTCATGTACCTCACTGCCTTAAGACCTGACATCATGTATGCTACATGTCTATGTTCTAGATATCAGGCTAAGCCAAAGGTTAACCATCTGATTGGGGTCAAACGGATATTTCGGTATTTGAAGGGTACTCCAAAACTTGGGTTGTGGTATCCTCATGATGATGATTTTGAGCTCACGCCGTATAGTGACTCGGATTACGGGGGCTGCAAGATGAATTACAAGTCTACATCAGCAGGATGTCAATTCTGTGGGAGGAGATTAGTGACATGGCAGTGTAAGAAGCAGACCTCGGTTGCATTGTCAACCTGTGAAGCCGAATATGTTGCTGCTGCAAGTTGCTGTTCACAAATCATTTGGATTCAACAACAAATGCGGGACTACGGTTTAAATTTCTCTTCTACTCCTATTTTGGTTGATAACTCTGCTGCAATTGCAGTAACTAAAAACCCAGTACAACATCCTAAGACCAAACACATCGGCATAAAATATCATTTTATACGTGACTGTTTTGAAAAGAATTTAATCGATGTGGTAAAAATAAATACTGATTTTCAACGCGCTGACCTCTATACAAAGGCTTTTGACAAACCACGTTTTCTATATCTGTTAGAGGTCAACAATGTTAAAAAGAAAAGTGATGTCATTCCAGATGATGACCATGTGTAGTCCGAGGCATTCAGTCTAATTTTTTATTTTTCCTTTTATTTCCGTTTATTTATTATATTTTCTGTTTAACTTAAATACATGTTATTCAGCTGTCTATTAAAATCCTAAAAAACGTAAATCGGTTATGGTTTTAGAATTTTAGGGGGAGAATAGGTCAGCCAGTAACATTAAAAAAAACGAGGGAGAAGGAGAGGCTAGCTGATAGAAAGTAGATTGTATCTGTGATACCAATTCAAATACTTTGGAAAATGATAGTACACAGGAACAAATCAAGTGGGGACTTTAAAAGTTTAAATTAGACAAGATGCAAAATTTTAAGTATAAGTCTGTGTAGTCTGAGCAATATAAAAGGAAAAATGATAGAAAAACTGGTAAATACTAAGGTAACAAAACGAAAGCAGACCTAGAGGTTGCTAGACCACAGATGATATGTCGGTAGATTCAACACAATAGATGATTAGACCTGACTGGTGATCTCAAGATCAAACTAAAGTGTTCAACTGACTTTGGGTTCACATCTTATCACTAGTTAACACAATCAACAATATTCCAATAAGGGGTGACGAGCAAATAAACGCCACAAATGTGAGCGGATGACCATAAATAGAGCAAAGCACGAAAAAAATGAAAAGCAAATGCTATCAAGCTAATAACTTATGTTGTTGGTGCGTTATGTGCAAAAGAAAAGTAAAGATGCTCTAACAAGAAGATAGGTTGTGTGCCTCTCTGCTGTGCGATGGCACTGACCTGAGGATAAGCATAACCTAGATATTCTAGAATTCATTGTTGTTTGCCGCCTCTCTGCTGTGCGATGGCACTGACCTGAGGATTGGCTTCTCTTTGAAAGCTCTAAGAATAGTCTCTTCTTGTCAAAATACCCGTAGACCGCTCAAAAGATCCTGAGGAATGTTGATTACCACATAAGCGTGGGATCCACAAATGTTGGTTGAAATAATTAAACCTTAAACTATCACCAATCTGTGTCAAAAGTCTGTGTATGGATTTAAGAGGACAAATATAGTGACAATCATCGTGGCTACAATTCTTGAAAGTCCAAATCAATGTGGGAATCTAATAGTACCAGTATGATTTCCTAAATTTGCTAACGACTCTGGATGAACAACAAGAAGTGAGCATCAAAAAGTTTTTGATAACATGTCCCAAATGATTTGACTTGCCTGTATGATTCCAAATTGAATCGGCCCAGTTATGGTCAAACTAAATTGAAGCTGCCTATTCCGGAACCGAATCTAGTAGATTTCTATCTTAGGATTTACACTTCACAAAAAGTCAAAAACAAGTTTATTTTTGTACTTCAGTTTAAGTTTTTTTTATTTAGTCAAATCAATTTGTTTGATATCGAACTATATCATGGAATTCAGAAAGGAGTAAATCACCTAAAAGGGTCATGTCTGAGGTGACCACATGTGTTTTCAAAAGGTAAATAGGTCACGTCTGAGGTCACAAAGTGTTTAAAAGGATCACGTCTGAGGTGATCAAAAGTTTTTCAAGTTAAAATGATCATGTCTGAGATGATCAAATGTTCATAATGTAAATTCAAAAATTTAAAAGGGTTTAAATGTTAAATGGTCATAAAGGCAGAAAATTTCATGAGTATGACCCATTCGCGCGAATGGACCATACTCATGCCTGTTATAGCCGAATGGACATGAGTATGGACCATTCAACCGAATGGCTTATGCGAATGACCCATTCGGCCTATTGAGAGTGAGCGAATGAACAAGTCGCACAACTGAACTCTAGTCGGACGACTGAAGGTGAGCGACTGATCCAATCGCACGACTGAGCTCCATTCGCCCGAATGAAATGAGCGAATGAGTCTAGTCGTACGATTGAATTCAGGTTTAGTATAAATAGAGGGGGAGTAGGTCGCAGAGACTCATCACCCCCTAATCGCCCTTAAATCGCATAGCCTACCGTTACTCTGCCAAAATTTCATCAAACCAAGACTTTACACTTCTATTGATTGTCTGACATTTGTGTGTGATTATTCAGGTAAAATGAGTTGATAACTCACCGAAATCTGGAGGAATGGTGCCCTAATCTGTGAAATACGACCCTCACAAGAACCGAACCTCTTAATAGACTGATAACCTACTTAAAACAAGTAAAATGTCAAAATCAAAGTCATTAGGTTATTAGTTAAGTAAATGCGAGTCTAACGAGCCATTACACAACATGTAAGTTCACGTATTGGTCAAGATTTAAACCCCAGTCGACCGAACAGTGGGTCATGAGACTGGACGTCAGGATGAAATCCAATCACACGATTGAGCTGGTCGAATGGCCCAATCGACCGAATGTATCATACGCATGAGCTCAGTCGGCCGACTGAACCAATCGCAGGCTCAGTCAACCGATTGAACTCAGTCGCCTGTTCATTCACCCGACTGATTCCAGTCGCATGACATGACAACTGACTGAACACAGTCGCATGGTTCAATCGCATGCATGAACCAGAAAGAATTCAATCAAGTTAATTAGAACTGATTTGTGTCGTGTGATCATCTAATGTTTATGTGTCTTCTGTTACAGATAGATGGCTGATAGATGGTCTATCAACCCCAAGCACAACATCTGTGCGCACTTAGACTCCACAAGTCGGAATGGGAGGGAGTTTGCGGGGATCATCGAATTTCTTAAGCGATCCAGGATCCACCGGGCTATTTCAACACCATGCACCCCGTACAGGTCTCTACAACGGGCCTTTTGGGAGAATGCATCAGTTGACCGATCACACGAGCCGTAATGCATTAGGAGCTCCATCTTTGCACTGGATATTGAGATTACCGCTGAAGACATTCAGCGTGTACTTGGGTTGGGAGATGACACAAACCACCCCACCAGACTTCACCCACTGACGGTGAGAGGGTGCTTCATGAGGTTAAAGTATGCTGGGGATATCAACTCAGGGGTTCAATAAGAGCAACCTGTGTCCCCAGTAGAAGTACTTGGCACACGTCATCCTAAAGTGCATAGCTTCACGTAGGGGTGGGTTCGACAACCTTTCAGACCAGATATAGAATGCCTACGTGGCACTGGTGCTGAACCACCCTTTCAGTTTTTCTAGCATGATCTTCTCTTATCTCATAGAGAACTTGGAGGCGAAGGGCAAAGAGGGTTTTTGCATGTACCCTAGGTTCTTACAGTTGAACTTTGATGAGAAGCTGCCTACACTTCCAAAGGAGAGCCATGATGCCGTGGCTTTAGAGATAATGGATGATACGACGCTGGGTCGTATGAAGGTTTACCGGGGAAAGCAAGTCAATCCCCCGGTAAAGAGACTCATAGGCCATCTGGCCAAGGTGGACTACGTGGCACCAGGAAGGCGTAAATGGCGTCACGAAGACAGTGATTCTGATGTTGAGCTGATAGAGGGCCCAGACGATGATTCAGACGACGATGATAGCGGTGATGGTGGATATGCAGGGCCCACTCAACAGAGGGCCCCCACTGGTGATAGAGCATCTCCTGCATCCACCCATGATGGAGCAGAGGCTGCAGGGTTCCATCAGGACTTTTGCCCTGATGAGGAGGAGGATACTGATGAGGAGCCCCTAACCCGCACTGTGGGGAGCCGGGTGGTTGCCACCGACCGAGGTATACGGGAGGTTGGTGGACGCCCTGGCGAATCTGGGAGGCTGATCCTGATCCTACTTATGCTCCCGATCAGACCAGCAGGATTCCAGGGGGAGCATCCATCTCGAGGGGATCAGGGAAGAAAAGGATGGCTCAGCCCCACGGTTTGAAGAAGAAGAAGAGAAGGCTGACTTTTATCACCTCCACCACTACTACCTCCACCTCTACCACTCCACCTACTATCACTCCACCTACTACCACTCCACCTACTACTACCACTCTACCTCCTACCATCATCCCAGCTACCACCATATCTACCACACCTCATCCACCACCACCTTCATCCAGACCAACCCCAATATTCCCCACTGCCACCACCACCACCACCACTAGCCACCAAGCCGGGCCATCATCACATCCCACCCATCCATCTGGATCACCTTTACCTCCTAGTGGGGTAGAGGAACAGCTCTCAGCACTGAACCGTATGGTGCTGAGACTGCTGGCAATCGATGACGAGAAGACAGCTCAGATTCGTCAGTTGGTAGATCTTACAGCTGCACAATCTCAGCAGATCTCTCAGCAGGCTCGCTGATTGAGCAGTAGGCACAGCAGATGGCTGCTCAGAGCCAAGAGATTGCACAACTCGAGGAGCACAAAGTTCTATCAGCAAAGAATATAGAGGATTTGGAGGATGCCAAAAGGACTATCATGCTCAAGCTCAAAGGAACTAAGGATGAGCCTTTGAAGATAAAGGAAAGGGATGGTGATGACGATGGTGATGACGATGATGAGGATGAGGATGAGGATGAGGATGAGGATGAAGATAGTGATGATGATGAGGCAAATGATGAAGAAAAGACAGAAGAAAGGCAGAATGATGATGATGATGAAGGAGGAGATGCAACTGCATCAGCCTCAGCTCAGGGTAAAGAGAGACGTTCGAAGAAAAATCAAGACCAACGAGCTTCTTCTTCTGCTTCACCTACTGATGAGCCAGCTATTAAGGACAAAAATCCATACTTTCAAAGGGACGAATACGATGTTGCTCCCCTTCAGTAGGTCAAGACTCAACTTACTATGATTCTTGATCTGCAAGGGATTGTCAGGGGATCAGTGAGTTATACCCTTGAAGAAGGGGAAATAATTCATGATCTTACAAATGAGCAACTGGCTGAAATGTTCAAGTTGAATCCTGATGAGATTATCAAGGATGCTCCAACTTTTGAGTCAACTAGTGACGAAGAGCTGAACGACATTGATGAGATAGAAATAGAGGATGTCACTGCAGAACATTATCCAGAGTATGCTGACCAGGAAGGAAATGTGGTACCCAACCTGGGTGATTCGCTGGTCAGTGAAACATTTGAGATGCTGGATAAGATGGAGCAAGAGTCTGAGAAGAGTGAGGAACAGGCCCAAGCCTCAGACGCTGATGTTAACATCAGAAAGGCAGAATGGGCTGCATGTTTTGAGGAAATCCGAGCCCAACGCGCTGCTCCTAAACAGAATGTCTACACCAAGCTCTACAAAGTGAAGAAACATCACAAGGTGTCAGGCAAGATTATTGCGTGGGCACATTTTGAGGATCTTAACGTTTACGCCATAAAGAGAGAGAAGGGTATTGAGTACTTTAGATTCCCACATGATCTAAAGACTCTACCTGGTATTGAGCTCAACCAGCTGGCCAAGCTGAAGCTGTTATATGCTGACCCGAGAAAGATGTCAGGCTGGTTTGAGGCTGCATTAAAGAAGGAGTACCACACCAGATGGGTCAACTTCAAACCTCAACAACCTACGAGGTATATCCGAAGGTCTGAGGTTGATGCCATAACTGGAAAGCCGAGAATAGTGCTGAAGTGGAGTCCTCCGCGCACCATGTCCAAGATCCCACTACGGGAAATGCCACAGGACTTCACTCCACACTTCAAATGGTGGTACCATGATTGGAGAACAGGGGATGCGGTCATAGTTCTGAACAAAGAGGGCAGAATGGATACTATCAGGGTATTTAACCCAATGTGGCTTACCAACTTGTCAGCTAATGATGTCTACACTCTATACAAGTGGACACTGTTCTATGACTCGCAGGATATTGTACAAGCCCTCCAATTCCAAAACATGATCAGACTCTGCTTTGCATTTGAAATACATATAGGAGTTACAAGAGATGAGAAGTACAAAAAGTATGAGGAGGTAATGAAGAAGAAAGACATTAGATAGATCTAGGTTAAAGGGGGAGTTTGTTGATACATATGTACCTAGATGTGGATCTTAATGTAATATGTCTTGAATGTCTTACACTTATGTAATGCTTGGGTTATTAATGAAATGAGAATGTTTGGTTTTGATTTATAATGTTTAATATTTCATTAATGAGTTGATATTGACTTGATTATGTAGGTTTATGATTGTTTGAATTGATACACATAATGTTATAATAATGAACTCATTCAAACTTGGTTAAGTGAAGTTCACATGCGTCCGACTGGACCATGCGCCCCAATAGTGGTCATGCGTCCGAATGGCCATGCGACTGAGTGTCCATGCGGCTAAACAGTCCATGCGCCTGAACAACTTCATGCGACTGACTCAGCCGCACGACTGAAAACTCAGTCGTGCGAATGGATCAACCGCATGGCTCAATCGCACGAATGAACCATGCTAATGGTTCAGTCGCACGAATGAGCAACCCTAACCTATAAATACCACCTAATTCGTGGAAAAACAAAACACTGGATATTACCTCGACTCCAGGCGTACCCTAGCCGTCCAGAAACCTCCAAGAACCTGTTCCAAGTTCACAAATCGCATTAGATCGATTCTAGATCGTTCTTAACGTTTAGATTCAATTGATTATTGATTCGACGTGCGTTCTCACTGATTGGATCGCCAATCAAATAGGATTCCGCACTATTTGAGTTGGTATACACGTTAATCAGTTAGTATATCGTGCAATACACGATCCTAACAGAGGTAAGTTGATTATGTCTTGCCATGTATAGACATTCTCAACACCTTAATCTCTAATCACATGCCATCTCTCTGGATTAGTAATGAAGGTCCAGGATAAGATGGGTGTCTCAGCTGCAAGAGGAGCCACTTGAATTGGAGTTGATTGGGCTGCCTCTTCATGCACTTCCTCAAGTTGATCTGACTTAGCCTGAGATGTAGAGGTGGATGATTCAGGCTTCTTCTTCTTAGACTTTGGTTTAGAAGCCATCCTCTTGTTCCTCTTAGAAGTCTTTAACTGAGAAGACTGGTCTGTAGAACCTTGTTGATCATCCTTGTCTTTCTAAGTTGGGTGTTCCTCCCTCACAGGTTCAGACAGAAAGGGAGTTTGACCCTACTGTGGATCAAAAGATGAAGCTTGCTGAGGCTCAGCAGGAGGTCCAGGTTGTGTTGTCTCAGGTTGTTCAACCTTAACCTCCACTTCAGGTGGGATTTGACTTGGAGGAGAGTATAAGTCAATCAGTTGTCCACTCTTGATCTTCTGCTTGATTACCCTGATATGCTCATCCATTGTGGATAGAGACATAGGGCCATGTCTCCTTCCGGAGAATCCATACAGCTTCAAGAAGCTCATCATCCTTTGTCTGTTAGCAGACTTCTTCATCCTCTTTTGGATGATAGCTCTTGACTTTGCCGCATCTTCCCTCATCTTTCTTTTTGTTGCCTTTTGTTTTTTAAGCACTTGAAGTTCAAGCTGTTTGAGATACTCAAAATCAATGTACTCAAGGGACAAGGGAAGAAGTGCAGATGCCCGGTAGAGACTTGTGGCACTCAGGTAGTTGATCATGTTTTGCATATCGGTTTCCTTGTCTACCTAAGGTTCTTGTGTAGCACCCACATTCTCTTGCACAGGACTTTCCTGAACTGGGGAGAGAGTTGGAGCATGCTTGTATAATCTTTTCTGTCTCTTCTCTTCTTTGAATTGGAAAAGTAATCTTGCATCCTCTACTTCTTTCATCTCTATTGACACTTCCATGTCAGCTAGTTTATTTAATTGCTCTAAGGGGAGACATATAATCTCATCTATGACATAGTTCGTGGTCTGCAGCGAAGGTTTTCCCTTTGAAGCTAATCTCAGGGTCTGCCTCGTCATCCAGTTGACCAATGACATTACCTGATTGCCTTTGTCTCCTTCTAAGGCTGAACTCTTCAGTAATTCTGTCTTGAATCCTGAGTGCTAACCTGTAAGCTTGTCTTGATTTGCTTGGGTTGACAAGTGGCTTGTTGATCGGGTCAAGACCTTCATAGTAGTCCACAGTCTGAAAATTGAACACTTCTTGTTGCCCTTGAACTTTATGAAGAATGAGGGCTCTTCTATCAGCATCATACCTCCACCCAATAATATAGTTTGAAGTTCCTTGAGGTGGAGATGACACAGCCCTAGGAATACCTTCCTCAAAGAGACTCCAAATGATATAGTCTATTATATCCACATTAATGTGAACTTGAGGAAGTTGCTGAGTATGCATAGTTGCAAGTGAGGATGGTGAATCCTCAATGTCCATACCCCCTAAAGAACTCCCAGGTTCTATGACTGTAAGGACTGTTTCCCCCTTTTTGGTAGCATCATCCTCTTGCATAGGTGAGCTAGAGGTTTGGTCAATCACATTCACAGGTTATTGTGTTCCTGGTTGAGCTCTTCTTAAAGGTCTACCAGCTAGTTTTTCCCTAAGATAAGATATCTCAAGTTGCTGATCATTGACCCTATTATGAAGGGGAGTGACCTGAGATTCAAGGTGACTAACCTTAGAGACTAAATAGGAGCATGTTTTTGACAGTTTTTGCACCTTTAGTCTCAGATTCCCCTCTTCTTCATCAGAAGAATCATTGGGAGATGAGATGATTGGACCAAAGTCCTCTCTCTCACCAACAGCCTCAGGTTCTTGGCTGATAGATTTCCTCTGCACATTGGCATCCTCAGTTGAGGTGTCAATGGGCTGAGTTGCCATGGTTGAGGTCTTAATGATGTAATCACTTGCAGAAGTGAGAGCCTCTTCCATATGGATATCCTGAACAGGGTCAGAAGTATCTACCTCAGTTATGGATGACTGATGTGGGCTAGACAAAGGAGACTCAGGAGTACTCATCTCTCTTTGAGTAGGGGAAAAGTAGAGAGACTCATAGTACCCACTGAACCTAAGTCTTCATCAGTATAGAATGAGAGGTTGGGAATGGGTTGATTTAAGTCTAATGGCTAGGGATGGTAACTGTCCCCTGAAGGTTGTTTACTTGAGTGCTGAGACTCAGAGTGAAGGCTTAAGGCAATTGGGCTTGTGAGCTCATCAGGGTGAGCATGAGGAACCTCAGCCCTGATTGTTGAAGAGATGGGAGTGGTTTGCTCCTCAGGGGAAGTGGGAGCTCTAGTGTCCACTTCCTCCTGTATGGGTGAGTATATGGGGGCCTGCACAGACTCAATAGCTTGAGCAGGGGTTTGTTAGGATTTTCTTTGGTAGGTGAGGGTGACTTGGGGCCTTTTTGGTGGTTGAGAGGTAGAAGGTGTGGGTTCAACACTAGCTTGTGTTGCTAAGTTGTCACCTTGAGCAATGAGCTCTAACATTTTTGGGACTAGAGCTGTTTCTACCCCTGAGAAGCCTACAGTTGGCTTCTTCATAATTTTAAAGATGCCAGGCTTCATCTGTCCCAATTTAAGAATATTATATGTTTCCCTCAACTGTGAGCCCAGTTCACAGTTGAGAATGTGTTGAACATATCTAGGAAACATATAATACTCTAACGAGTCCAAGTTAGCAAGCAAGTTTGTATAAACAAATTGAGAGTACCTGAACTTGACCCCTTGAACCATTCCATGTACTATGAAGGAGAGATCCTCAGGAATTTGGTCCTACCCTCCATGCTTGTTTGACAAGCTGTGGATAACCACATGAAGCAGGTATTTCCACTAGGATGAGGCCTTCCCTTTCCTGAAGGTTTTTACAGAGAAATCTCCCTCATAGCCTATCTGCTCAAAGGAATGATTTATAGCTTCCTTTGGGAAGGACAACTCACCTTCTACATCATCCAGCTGCAAATGAGTGTTTATGATGGCATGAGTGATGAAGATTGTCCTCCCTTGCACTGTGGCAGACAGTGCCTTCTCCCCATCCATAATGACCTCTTGGCAGGTCTTCCAAAATTCAAGCAGATGATCCTTATAGAGAGTAGGATCAATGGTTTGGGAGGTGGAGTAGTTTGATAGAGCTAAGAAACGGCAAATCTCTGAGAAACTTTCATCTTTCTCAGAGCTTAACAGAGCAACTTGGTTATGTTGCCTGTGAAGTTGCATCGAGAAATCTGGGTTGTTTATGAGGTTTAGGTTGGCCATTTTTAGAAGCTTAAGGATGACGAAAGATGAAGAACAAAAATGCAGTTTAGGAGAATTTAGGTTTAAGGAATAGTGTAATTGAGGAAGATAGTGAAAGAGGATGGAACCATTGGGCATTTATGTGAAAAGGATTTGAGACAAAGTTAATGAAAGAGGATAAACTTTGAAATCCGGATGTCGGTCCCACCTCTGAAAAGTAGTTTACTTTTGCCCAAAAAGTAGTTTTCTTGGAAGTCGAGACATCTTCCGAAGGTTATTTACTTTGAAATTTCTGAAGAAAAAGCTTCCGAAGGCAAATTGGCTTTGGAAGAGATTTCAAAGGTTTTTGAGAATTTTGCTTCAGAAGAGAATTTTACACTCAGATATTTTTGTTCCAAGAAGAATAAATACTTCTGAAGGTAAGTTGCTTTCGGAAGAAACTTGTGTTGGATTCTTTATGCCCAAGACACATAGAACATTGATGTGGTTAGTACGTTATGATCCAAGTCGGGTCATACCCAATAACAAGCTTAGCAAACACCAAATAATATTTAATTGATGATATGATCATGCAATTAAATAAATACACCAATTTAGAAAATAGGTTTTCTAAATAAGTTGCATATGAGATTGAACAACCTATATGGATATTTTGTTCATGGATACTATTTGTAATGTTGTTTAATTTAGTTAAATAACATCAAATAATAAAAGTGTGTATATGTTATATAACTAAAAGGTTAATTATATATCTATTTTAAAAACAACTAGTTTATAAAAATTGGAGTTTTGTTTTGGGGGGAAAACCCCATCTCATTAGAAACTTTCAGCCTCCCCTTTATGGGGAGTGGGTTTTGTTTGTTTTGAGACACCATACTCCAAGAACAAGACACACACTTAATCCTCTTCTCTCTCACACATGCAAGAACCCAAAATTGAAGATAATCTCTCTTTCTCTTGAAGAACTCATGGCTGGAAGGTTGTTCCAGCAGCTTCTTCTTTGGGTTATGGTGTTCAAAACCTAGCAACAAAGGTGCTTGCTTGGTGCTTGTGGGTATGGATGCTTGAGGACACCTCTCCTTGGTGTCTTGGTCATTCCAGAAGCTCATTTTCTTCCTCCTTCATCACGTTTTTCAGCAGCATACAAAAGGTAGTTTGTATGTCATACTTTGGTTGTTATTTGTTGTTGATAGCTAGTTCAAACACATATGAATGATCCTTATGTTCTTGGGTTTGTTTTTGTATGAAATGAACCTTATTTTTCAGATTACAAATGAATATATTAAGGTATTAATCCGCTGCGTTTTCATAGTTTAAAATGGTTAAACTACTTTGATATGGTCCAACAAACCCAACATTGGCATCTAGAGCCGGATATGTGGATGACTAGTTTCATTTGTCCTTGTAAAATTGGTTTTATGGGGCTTTAACAACCTTATAGGGGCTGTTTTGTGGTGATGTTATAAATCCCCAACCTTTCAAGGTTATATCTAACATGCTTGTGATTAAACCTTGAAAGAAAGATATCAAGTGGTGATTGTGGTTTTTGTTTGGACAAAACACCTACATTCTTGGTTTATGTTGGCTGAAAATTTGGGGTCATATGGGGATTTATTTGGTTCTTGGATGTTGTATATGATGTTTCATATTGGTGCATAACCTAGCCTTGACCTTGTGTTGTTTTGGTTTTGAATGGATGTTTGTTTTGGTTGATTTCATTCATAATGGGTTGTAATATTATTCTTTTATGTTTTGTCTTTGGATGTAATTTGTTTATTCGTTCAATGGCAATGTAATAGATAGATTAAGTGTGTTTTCTTTAATTAGAAAATTTGTATTAGGATATAAATTTTGTAAAAGAAGATGCACAAGATGGAAGCACAAAAGGAAGACACAAGAGAAGGACTTGAAGCATTTGGATGCAAGTTCAAGTGGGGGTCTTTGGAGATCTCATCTTTTGTGTTGTGTTCAACCCTTAGGAAAGACAAAATGACAACACTTGTGATGGCGAACAAGTGTTGTCAACATAGTGGCTACGGTTATGCACATGTGGTTGTTTTATATATGCTTGTTTGATTATTCATTTCATGTTGATTGTTTGATATATGGATATGCTTAACAATCTAAATAAATTATCATAACAAGCTGAATTTTTGGTTCCTAATCATTAAGTGACTAATAAAAGGTTATTAAAAGGATTAATGATTTCAAAATAAAAGAGGTTTTATTAAAAAAGAACCACAGGGTACCATGTATTTGAAAGCATGCGAATACAAGGTACATAGAGTTTTGATAACTAGAATTAATGGAAACTTAAATCCCTTTGGAAACAAGTTTAACACCATCCTTTTACACGACACTCGAATCACTTAAGAACTACTTGTGGGATAAAGGTCACCTAACCACTTTTAGGGAACTTGTGTGTTTGAGGTGGGCTTAACATACTTGTGGGATAAGGTCACCTAACCACTGTATGTGTAAGCTCACACGTGTGTGTAAGTAGGACGACTTGAATTGGAAACCATGTGCATAGGGTCACCGAAGCATGGCGTACAATGGTGTTGATGGGATTTTACATGCCGACTAAACATAAGATGTTTAACCGATCCCATGAAGCTAGAAGTTGCAATAGGTTGCAATTGTCAAATATTGACTACCTTGTTAATTTAAATAATGGGATAAAGGTCACCTAACCATAATTAAATGTAACGTTGGATTCTAGATTTTAATTATTAATTGTCTATGAGACCGTCTAAAGGGTATTAATAAATAAAATGTAACTTTTCCAGAAATACTAAAATAAACTTTGTGATTTTTTAGAAATGGCCGCAAACAATAATGCTACCACCCCGACCGTCCCTACCCTATCACTGAGAACAATCTTAGAAAGGGATCGTCTTAACCATAATAACTTTATAGACTGGTATCGAAACTTGAGAATTGTTCTCAAGCAAGAGAAAAGGGCCTATGTCATTAACGATCCTATTCCTGACCAACCCGACCCCGAGGATATTGAGGCCTCTAACGATTGGGTTCAATACACTGAGGATTCCATGCAGGTTTCCTGCCTGATGTTGGGAACTATGATTCCCGAACTCCAAAAGGATTTGGAGCATCTTGGGGCATATGACATAATTACCCAATTGAAGGAAATGTTCCTTCAACAAGCTAGGGTAGAGCGCTTCGAAACGGTTTGAGCGCTTCATACGTGTCGCATGGAAGAAACCCAATCGGTATCATCTTATGTACTTAAGATGAAAAGCCACGTTGATCGCCTCGAGAGGCTTAATTGTCCCTTCTCAAAGGAGCTGGCCACGGATTTTATCCTTAATGGCCTAACTAAAAGGTTTGAGACGTTCATAATGAATTACAATATGAATGGGTGGGACAAGAGCATTGGTGAGCTTCACGCAATGCTCAAAACAGCTCAGGCAGGGATGGGTAGAAAGGTTCTACCTATTCTCTCGATCAATGAGGGAGGCAATCAGAAAAGGCCATTCCCCGATCCCAAGGCAAATGTTGTCAAAGGAAAGGGGTACATCAAAGGAAAGGCTAAAGCGAAACCTCCAAAGCCTAAGCTTGAGAAGCCTAAGGTAACGGAGAACGATCCATGCTTTGAGTGTGGAGAGATAGGACATTGGAAAAGGAATTGTCCAACCTATCTCAAAGAGTTGAGAAACAAGAGGGATGCGGGCAAACCTCAAGTATAACATTCATAATTCACATTGGTTTAAATGTTATTTCTTCAAACACATGGGTATTGGATACCGGATGTGGGAAACTCACATATGCAATTGTTGCAGGGGTTCAAAAGAAATAAGCACTTCAAGAAGGAGAGAAACAAGTCTCTACATGGGCCAACGGAGCAAAAAATGATGTCGAAGCCCAAAGAAACAATATTTTGAAACTTTCAATGGTTTGGAAGTTGTTCTTAAGAACATTTTGTATGCTCCTAGTTAGACTAGGAACATAATTTGATTCCCTTTTAAAACAATGTGGTGTTTGTGAATTAAATTTGTTAACGATTTTATTTATGTTTGTATGGATGATGTACTTTATTTCAAGGTTATGCCTTTTAATGGAATCTATGAATTGGTTCAAATGATTCATCCTAATAATAGCTCATTATACCAAACAAGCACCAAGAAACTTAAAATGGGTTTAGTGATTCTATCTTTGGCATTTGTCATCTTTGTCATCATACTCAAGAATCGGATTCAAACACCTCAAAAGAATGGTCTTTTGAAAAACAAATGAAAATGTTTCATTCGACAAGTGTGAATCTTGTTTACAAAGTAAGATGACCAAGTCGCCCTTTAGTGGCACTAACGAGAGGGCAAAAGACTTATTGAGAATCATACATTCGGATGTATGTGGCCCTTTTAAGACAATGACTAGAAATGGTGAAAGACACTTCATTACCTTTACCGACGATAATAGTCGCTATGGTTATGTGTACTTGATGACGCATAAACATGAAGCTTTTGAAATGTTCAAAGTCTTCAAGAATGAAGTAGAAAATCAACTCAATAAAACTATCAAAGTTCTTCGTTCAGATAGAGGACGTGAATACCTCAGTGATGTTTTTAGTACCATCTAAGAAGTTATGGGATCGTCTCACAACTTACTCCAACTGGAACACCACAACATAATGGTGTGTCTGAAAGGAGCAATCGAACCCTATTGGATATGGTTCAATCTATGATGGCTATAAGCTCACTACCTCTATCATTTTGGGGTTTCGCAATGCTCTCCGAGGCTCGTATTTTGAATATGGCCCTGACCAAGATAGTCGATTCACTAAGTGTATATTTGTTGGATATCCTAAGACTGTATAGGATACTACTTCTTTGATCCAACAGAGCAAGAGTAATTATTGCTCGAAAGGGTGAGTTCTTGGAAATTAAGTTCCTTATGGAAGGAATAACGTATAGAATAGTGGAATTTGATGAGGATCAATATCCACAAGCCGATACACGTTGGGTTGACACTAGCAATCAACAAGAGGTTGTTGATGATGATCAAGAGGTTGATCAATATACACAAAACGTTTGCACATCTGGTAGAGTTAGCATTCCACCTAAAAGATATGGATTTTTCATGAATGGATGCTATGTGGTTGACTCCGATGAGCCAACTACATACCATGAAGCAATGTCCAATTCGGATTGTGACAAATGGCTGGAAGCCATGAACGTTAAGATGCAATCCATGTATGACAATCAAGTTTGGGAATTGGTTGATCACTTAACTCCAAACCGGTTGGATGCAAGTGGGTTTCAAGAAGAAAATGGATATACATGGAAACTTGGATACTAACAAAACAAGACTTGTAGCAAAAGGTTTCACTCAAAATCAAGGAGTTGATTATGATGAAAATTTCTCGCCTGTGGCAATGCTAAAGTCAATTAGGATATTATTTGCCATAGCTGCATGTTATGACTATGAGATTTGGCAAATGGATAACAAAACCGCTTTCTTAATGGACATCTCGAAGAGACTGTCCATATGGTTCAGCTTGATGGTTTTGTCGGTCCACAACATCCTAAAAGGTGTGAAAGTTAAAGAAGTCAATCTATGGATTGAGTCTAGCATCGAGAAGTTGGAATCAACGTTTTGATGAAGAGATCAAGAACGCTGATGAGGCTTGTGTATATAAGAAGGCTAGTGGGAGCATAATAACATTCTTAGCATTGTATGTTGATGACATACTACTTTTGGAAATGATATTCCAACCATGGAAGGTGTTAAAACCTGGCTTGGAAGTTGTTTTTGCATAAAATATCTCGGTGAAGCTGCCTATATTTTGGAATAAAAATCTATAGGGATAGATCGAGGCGGTTGATAGGTTTAAACCAAAGTGCATATATTGATAAAGTCTTGAAAAGGTTCAAGATGGAAAACTCTAAGAAAGGTATGATACCTATTCAAAGAGGGACAATATTGAGTACATTTCAATGTCCAAGCTCAAAGGATGAGCAAGATCGAATGAAGGACATCCCATATGCATCAGCTATAGGATCCACCATGCGATGGTATGCACTAGACTGGACGTGTCATGCGTGTTAAGCATGACAAGCAGATATTAGTAGAATCCAGGTAATAGCCATTGGATGGTTGTTAAAAGTATATTGAAATACCTTAGGAGGACTAAGGAAATGTTTCTAATATACGAATTTGATGAAGAGGAACTCGTTGTAAAGGGTTACACGGATGCGAGTTTCCAAACCGTTCGAGATGATTCTCGATCACAATCAGGGTATGTCTTCATTATGAATGGGTAGCATTGTCCTCTACAAAATCCGAATACATAATTAGCAGCTCAGGAAGCTGCATGGATAAAGAAATTTATCACCTACCTAGGGTGGTCTCTACCATTCAAGACCCCTAGAAATCCTTTTGTGATAACAAGGGTACAATTGCATAAATCATGGTACCCTGTGCATTTTAAAAGGGCAAGGCACATTGAGCGGAAATTTAAATACATAAGGGATGAAGTTGAAAAGGGAAAAATATGTACTCGTAAAGTTCACACCGGTCAAAACATTGCGGGTTCACTCACGAAGCTCCTTAAGAGGGCAAAGCATGAAAGTCATACTTGTGCCTTAGGACTTCGATATTCTAGTGATTGGAATAGTGATCTGTTTAGTATTAAAAGTTTGAAACAATGTAATATTTAACTCTTTATATACTTGTGATATTTTGAGTTATATTAGCATGTATACATCCATGAATATGTTTATTATTCTAAATGTCCGTAGTCGGTTATGTTTGTGGGAACAAATATGAACGTAAGACTATTATGAACATGGATTGGTGGATATTCATAAGGAATGAATATAGAGCAACAGGTTGCTACCAAGGTTCATAGATATTTGTGGGATACAAATATTGGACTGACCCGCATCTCAATTTTACTACATGGAATCTTCTAGATTGATCATAAGTAAATTTGAGTAAAGGCGAATATCATTTGGTATCCTCCGACCTGAGATACATATTGGGTTTTGATATTCACCAAATGTTTAACCTTGAGCTAGTTCTTCACTGCTCTGAAATAATGGGCAGTACATAAGGCTATGTTCAGATCACGAGGTGATTGTGAAAAACGTATGTAGTCAAGATGGAATTTGTTCCTCTTATTCGTTGAGAGCAAGATGTCTAAAAGGCCTGATGAAGTTAAATCAACAAGGAATGATCATTCTATGTCCTTGCATTTAACATGACATCTGTAACAAAAGGATAAATGATTGATTCACCTAAATCATTTCAAGTTGGATACTTGAAGGGGATGATGTTATTGAATGGCTTTCAGTCATGCGTATTAAGGGTAGTAAACCGTGTTAGGCGGTATTTACTGCTTGCATCAATCTTCTATGAATCTTGTGCAAGTGGGAGATTGATGGATTCTTTATGCCCAAGACACATAGAACATTGATGTGGTTAGTACGTTATGATCCAAGTCGGGTCATACCCAATAACAAGCTTAGCAAACACCAAATAATATTTAATTGATGATATGATCATGCAATTAAATAAATACACCAATTTAGAAATAGGTTTTCTAAATAAGTTGCATATAAGATTGAACAACCTATATGGATATTTTGTTCATGGATACTATTTGTAATGTTGTTTAATTTAGTTAAATAACATCAAATAATAAATGTGTGTATATGTTATATAATTAAAAGGTTAATTATATATCTATTTAAAAACAACTAGTTTATAAAAATTGGAGTTTGGTTTTGGGGGGAAAAACCCCATCTCATTAGAAACTTTCGGCCTCCCCTTTATGGGGAGTGGGTTTTGTTTGTTTTGAGACACCATACTCCAAGAACAAGACACACACTTAATCCTCTTCTCTCTCTCAGATGCAAGAACCCAAAATTGAAGATAATCTCTCTTTCTCTTGAAGAACTCACGGCTGGAAGGTTGTTCCAGCAGCTTCATCTTTGGGTTATGGTGTTCAAAACCTAGCAACAAAGGTGCTTGCTTGGTGCTTGTGGGTATGGATGCTTGAGGACACCTCTCCTTGGTGTCTTGGTCATTCAAGAAGCTCATTTTCTTCCTCCTTCATCATATTTTTCAGCAGCATACAAAAGGTAGTTTGTATGTCATACTTTGGTTGTTATTTGTTGTTGATAGCTAGTTCAAACACATATGAATGATCCTTATGTTCTTGGGTTTGTTGTTGTTATGAAATGAACCTTATTTTTCAGATTACAAATGAATATATTAAGGTATTAATCCGCTGCGTTTTAATAGTTTAAAATGGTTAAACTACTTTGATATGGTCCAACAAACCCAACAACTTGTTCTTTGAAAACATACAAAGTACTTAAGTTGATTTTAAGCTTCGGAAGATATTTCAGAAATTTCTTCCGAAGGTAAAATCACTGAAGCAATTATTTGTTTACAAAGACATAAACTTCTTCCGAAGGTAATTTTGAATCTTATGAAGAGATCAATATTTTCAAAAATCTAAGAAAAGTCTTTTGAAAAGATTTTCTTCCAAAGAAAACAAGGGCTTATGAGGTGATATAATAGACAACTTAGGACACACAGGTTTTAGAAATAAATATGATTAAGTTTTAAGAAAAGCTATTCAAAGTTAATCATCCCAATAGCTGATACAAGATATTTAAATCTCTGTTCATCAAAAGCTTTGGAGAACAGGTCAGCATATTGTTTATTTGTGTTAACTTTGACTAGTTTGATTAATCCCTTTTCAAAGTTATCTCTAATCAAATGATACCTGATATTAATATGATTTGTCCTGGAGTGCTGCACAGGATTCTCTGTGATAGAGATAGCACTATTGTTGTCTATGTGGATAGGAGTCTCTTTAAAGTTAAATCCATAGTCCAGCATCTGATTTTGAATCCAAAGCACTTGAGCACAGCAACTTGCAACAGCAATGTATTCAGCCTCAACAGTTGATGCAGACACAAAGGATTGTTTCTTGCATTGCCAGGAGACTACTCTTCCACCAAGAAATTGACATCCCCCTGATGTAGACTTTGCAGTCATGTTGCAACCACCATAGTCACTATCTATATAAGTATACATATTAAAGTCAGAATTCTTTGGATACCAAAGGCCAAGGGATGGAGCACCTTTGAGATATCTTAAAATTCTTTTGACAGTGACCAGGTGTGACATCTTGGGGTTGGTTTGATATCTTGCACAAATGCATGTAGCAAACATGATATCTGGCCTGCTAGCTGTGAGGTACATAAGAGACCCAATCATTGCCCTATAAAGATGTTCATCAACACACTCCCCCTCAAGTTCAGGTCCAAGGGACTGATTTCTGGTTATGGGTGTCTTAGCAACCTTACAATCAGTCATGTTAAACCTTTTAAGTATGTCCTGTACATACTTTGACTGACTTATGAAGATGCCATTGTCAACTTGCTTCACTTGAATTCCTAGAAAGAAAATTGAGTTCCCCCATGGCACTTATTTCAAACCTGTCCTTCATCAGCTTCTCAAAGTCTTTGCAGAGCTTTGGATTAGTTGACCCAAAGATAATGTCATCTGCATATACTTGAACTAGCATTATGTCATTTCTTGTTCCTTTGATGAAGAGAGTTCCATCTATAGTACCTCTTTTGTAGCCATGTTGACAGAGATACTGAGATAGAGTCTCATACCACTTTCTTGGTGCTTGGTGCAGCCCATATAGAGCTTTATCAAGCCTGCAGACATAATCAGGATGATCAGGATCTGCAAACCCAGGTGGTTGTCTGACATGCACCTCTTCATCAATCACCCCATAAAGAAAAGCACACTTGACATCAAGTTGGTAGACCTTGAAATTCTTAGATGCAGCAAAAGCTAGAAATGTTCTAACAGCTTCAAGTCTTGCCATAGGAGCAAAAACATATGTATAGTCAATTCCTTCTTCTTGAGTATATCCTAGAACAACTAGTCTTGCCTTGTTTTTGATGACAAGTCCTCTATCATCCTTGTTGTTCCTAAAAACCCATTTGGTTCCTATGGTAGTCTTCCCTTGAGGAAGAGGACATAGGTTCCAAACCTTTTGCCTTTTGAATTGAAGCAACTCCTCTTGCATAGCTTCCACCCAACTTCCATCCTTTAGAGCCTCATCAATTTTCTTTGGCTCTATCTGGGACAAGAAACAAGAGTGAAGACAAACATTTGCTTCATGGGTTTGTCCTCTTGTTCTCACCCCTGAATCAACATCTCCAATGATGTTTGTGGTAGGATGAGACTTGTGGTTCCTTAGCTGAGGGATCACAACAAGTTGCTTAGACAGATCTAGATTTGAAAATTTTTGATCTGGCAAAGAAGATTCACCCTCCACATCACCACACTTATCAAGATTGACTTGATCCAATGAGTGTGTGACATCGTTGATGTTGTCTTCAATGCAGTGGTTATCATCATCAAGAAATTCTTGATCACTTTCACCACCACCATTTTCTCCAACATTTGAAGCTCCTTCTTCTGAGTTTTATGCCTCTAAGCTGGAATTTGAAGGCACCCCAGAAGCATCAGCAGGATTTATCATTGATGTGCTGGTAGAAGCTTCATTTGCACGAATAGTTACCACTGGAGCTAAAGATGTGTAACCTGAAGGTCTTTTGAGCTCAAATCTTGGGCCAGGATCACCTGTTGGTAATATATCTGTAGATCCTGAAACATTCTCACAAGATTTGTTAAAACAGTTGGTAACTAAATTAAGATCAAATAGCCAATCCGGACCAAAACCTTTCACACTGGGAGTGTGCTCATTGAAAGTCACATTGGCTGACTCCTCAAGTATTCTAGTTCTGAGATTGTATACTCTATAAGCTTTAGCTTGAGAAGAGTATCCAATAAAGTGTCCATCATCTGATTTCTCAACAAACTTGGCGATTTGATCCTTGGTATTCAAGATGGTGCAAGGACATCCAAATGACCTGAGAAAACCAGTGAAGGGTTTTCTCTTGTGCCAAAGTTCATAAGGATTCTTACCATGTGTCTTGACCACTAAATCTCTGCTTTGCACATAGCAGGCAGTGTTCACTGCCTCTGCCCAGCAGGTGATGGGCAGTTTAGAGTCAGACAACATAGTTCTTGTAGCTTCAATTAGTGTCTTGTTTCTCCTCTAAGCAACACCATTTTGCTGAGGAGTCCTCGGAGCACTATATTGTCTTGTAATACCTTTTTCATCACAAATTGTATCAAGGATTTGATTCTTGAATTTAGTTCCTTGATCACATCTTATGGTTTTGACCTTGTGATCACATTGATTCTCAATCTTTAAGATGAAATTCTTTAGAATCTCAGGAGTCTCATCCTTAGTTCTAAGAAAGAAGACCCAAGTGAATCTTGAAACATCATCTCTGATCACCAAACAATAAGAGGTCCTTCCTAGACTCATTACATTGGTGGGGCCAAAGAGATCCATATGTAATAAGTGTAGGGGATTAATGATGGAGTTTCTTTCCTTTGGCTTCTGTGATACCTTGTGTTGCTTCCCTTTTAGGCATGCAACACAGTGGTCATCACTTGTAAACACTTTCTTTGGTATTCCAGTTACCAAATCTTTCTTAATTAATTTATTCATGTTTTTAAAGTTTACATGGCACATTCTTTTATGCCAGAGGAAAGATTCATCATTATTTTCTTTAGATAGAAAGCATGAAACTTCTCATGAGGGAGATGTTCCGTGCAAGTCCATCTTGTACATGTTCCCTTTCCTGGGGACTCTAAGCAAGATGTGCTCATGAGGAATGACCACCCCGGGCCTGAGAACAATACACTCATGCTCAATAAAGAGCATGTTATGACTCTTATCACAAAATTGGGATACACTCAAAAGATTGTACCCAAGCTCATTGACAAAGTTTACCTTCTCAATGCTGAGCTTACTATTTATGACGTTGCCCCTTCCAATAATGTAACCTCCTGCATCTCCTCCAAAAGCAACTAGTCCTCCATCAATTCTTTCAAACTTTTAGAGTAGTGACCTATTGCCTGTCATGTGTCTGGAACAGCCATTATCAATGATCCATACATTTCTGTTTGTCTTGAGCTGTCCCTGCACAAAAGAGATGATTAGTTAAATTTGGAAACCTAAGCCTCATTGGTCTTGGGCTCATCAAAAGAAGTTGAAGACAATGCAACAGTAATTGATCCTATAGTAATGCTAGAGGAATCATTTGCTGATGTTGATGAAGAACTTTCAGCCACTTGGTCTTTCTTTGACTTCCATACCATCTTTGGAATCTTAGACTTGACCTTCAATACCTCTGAAGTTTTGATGACTTTGGAAGTTTTGATGACTGGCCCTTCGAAAGTTCTTGCTTTCACAGCAGCAGGCTTCAGTGCCTCGGAAGTATTCCTTTCTTTCGAGACCAAATTTTCTTCCGAAGACAAGTTTCCACTTGTCTTCTTCTTCATTTTGGAGCTTCCGAAGGAAACAAATTTTTCTTCTGAAGCTTGCTTCTTCTTCTCCAATCTCTTAGAAGTTTCTTTCTTGGTCATGTGGAGAGTACTCCTTGGATTGTAGACACAATCCTTAGCAAGGTGAGAGGTACTCTGACACATAACACAGTCCATTTTCTTCCTTCTAGGAGTTCTTCTTTGTGAACAAGGCTGAAAACTTGATCACTTTCCTTGTCCATCTTCATCTTTGCAGATGCTGTGGAAATTCTTGTGGGGTTAGAACTACCTTTGGAGCAGGATGGTTCAGGTTGTACAGCAGCAATGCACAACTGATCAGCCTTCTTCTTGATGATGGAATGATTTGGACATGAACTAGACCTCTTGTTGATGGAGTTCAAGTTTGTGTCTTCAGCCTTTACCACTTCAAATCGTGCAGAGATGAAGACTTTTTTCTGTGCAGAATTTAAGGTAGCCTTGATCTCTTGAGCCTTTTTGGACTTTCTTTTGCCCTTCTTGATCAAGTTCTTTCTTCTTGACTTGGTCATCCCAATAGATTTGCTCTCCTCAGAGGGATGGTGACCCTTCTTAGAATGCTCTTCTGCACTCTTCTCAGAGCCATTCTCCACCATCTCTTCTTCATCCTCTTCAATCACTAAATCTATGAGGGGAAGCTCTTCTTCACAGGTTTCACACCTTGGAGATCTTACAGACAAGTTTGTGTGTGGAGGAGCTATCTCACAAGATCCTAGTCCCTGCTTATTTTGATAACAAACTTTTGCATGCAAGGATGAGGATATTATGTTTTTGAAGGTCTCTTCTTCAAGAACACATTTTTCTGCCTTGGCTTTGCTGATCACAAGCTCAGCCTGGCATTCAGTTAATTTAGTAATGAGATCTTTGATCTAAGTCCTGTAGTTTGTATGATCATGTTTAAGAGTCGAAATGGTTTTCTCTAAGTCCTCTATCTTTAGTTTATAATCATTTTTAGCTCTTTTAAAGTCAGCTTTTAAAATATTTAAGGACTCAAGGTCAGATCTCATTTCTAAATTATAGGACCTGTATCTATTAACTTTAGCAATGCATTCAGGAGTACAAAGATGTTCCAATACCTAGGCTTCATCGTGGTCTGCCATGAGTGATTGGTTTGGAGATGGATCTTGTATTTGAAAGCTCCAGTCAAAGCCTCCTTCTTCAATAGCAACTGCAGCTTGCTGCTTTGGCTTCTCATTCTGGGGGGCTTTCTCAGTGTAGTTTGGTATGGTTTGTGCTTGGCCACCATTTGTCCTTGGTGCCTTACACTCTCTTGCAAAATGTCCTATCTGGTTACATTTGTAACACTTTACTTTGCTTTTGTCCAGCCCAAACTTTCCACTGGCTGCATTGCTTGGAAACTTTCTCCCTGTCCTCTTGTAGAACTTCTTGGCCCTATGAGTAAGAAGAGCCATCTGCTGGACTATTTCCATGTACTCCAAATCATCTGGATGGATACAGTCCAAATCTTCAAGAGTGAAAAGAAAATTGCCTTAAGTTTCATCAGCAGAGACAAAGGCATGAGAAGAACTTGTCTCTTGGAAAGGACTTCCTTGAGTGTAGCTTTCCTTTGGAGTCTCTGGGAAGGTGATGAAAGGGCCCTTTTGTGAGTTGTCAAGGAAGCATATAAGATGATGTTGTGGTTCAATGCTTTCCTTTTCAACCACATGGAGGGCTGAACTCAGTTGATTGTTGGAGTTACCAGATGAGTTTTGCATGTTCATCTCCATCTGCTAGCCACTAAGAATATCATACAACTCTGTGAGAGTAAGAGTCTTAAGGTTCTCAGTCCTCTTGATAACAACATAATAATGTGTCCATTGTCTAGGAAGAGAGGACATAAACTTTACAATGTCCCTGTTCTCAAGAGTTACTCCAACATCCATTAGAGTATCCACAATCTCAACATGCCTGAAGTATTGTTGAGTCATGGTTTCACCTGCCTTGAAGGTGAAGTTTTCAAACTGCTGCTTCACGAGATCCTTCTTGTTCTCCTTTGCTTCAGTAGACCCCTCATACATCAACTTCAGTGCTTCCCATAGTTGCTTGGTAGTTTTGCACATCTTGAAGCCTCTGTAGATGGAGTTTGGAAAAGCAGTTTGAAAGGCTGTCATGGCTTTTTGATCAATCTCTATTCTCTTTCTATTTGCTTCAGAGTAATCAGCCATAGGCTTAGGAATCATACCACCACCAGTAGCAGAGGTGGTGCTTGGTATGTAAGGTCCTTCAACAACAGAGTCCCACATCCTGGAGTCTTGAGACTTGATGAAGCCTTCCATTCTTTAACACCAAGTATCAAAGTCTTCAGGAGTGATCAGTGTAGACTTTGTCATTGTTCGCGTTTCCATATCAGCTTTGGTTATAGCTACAATTTGATTTGTTAAGTATTTTGTGTGTGTGAGGGATCTTAAGATGGTGAGATCTTATATCAAGAGCATGAAATGCTCTGATACCAAATGCAGGACCGGTGAAGGGTATGCACTTACAACACAACAACACAATGAGGAGAGTTGCTTAGAACACTTAATAGATCAAATAGGGAACTGGTTAACTTGTTAATGAAAAATTCTAAGAACACAAGTAAAAGTGAGACAGAACAAGATTGCAAAACAACACAAGTATTTGGTTTTCAAGAATGGTGTATATTGCTTCTCAAGTTCTATTACAAGTTACAAAGCATTGATAGAAAGTTACAAGTACTTGAGATACTTTATACTACATCCTATAGCCGGACATACTTTGAAGGTCAGCTGGATACATGTGACTAGAAAACTATAAAATCAAATGTAGAGTCAAAAGGCATATCTGCCTTTTGACTTGTGACTATGACATGCCATAGCTCACATCCTAATATATTACAAAAAGAATAAAAGTACATAAAGTAGAAAGCATGGACTCAAGACCTCAATGTACAGTTACCAAAAGCATGGACCATTCACCAACTCATGTAAGTTGGTGACTTTACAGAGTAGCAACGGAAAGGTGGTCCAGCTTTATGGTAAAGTACATTAGATAAAGGCATATCTCTAAAAGTCTTCTGAAGAAATCAGTCTTCACTCTTTGGCTTCGGAAGACTTTGTCTTTGAAGCTTCGGAAGACTTCACTTTTGGCTTCGGAAGATGTTGGTCATGGCTTCGAAAGATTTTACACTTATAGGCTTCGGAAGATGTTGGTCATGGCTTCGGAAGACTTCACTTTCTAGTGCATGCTGTAAAACTTCTGAAGCATTTCTACTCCTGATCTTTAGTGCATGCTTGCAGAGAGAATTTGGATGTTTTGGCTGAATCAGACTTATAGGAATCCTTACAGATCCTTTCAGGGTCCAACAATACTCCCCCTAAGGATTATACAGCCTATATGCTTCAAGGGTTTGATGGTGGATGAGGTTGAGAGGATTATGCTGGGTCTTGTGCAGCAGGAGAGGAGACCAGTGGTTCCGTGAGTGATGGATCCAGAATGGCCTTTATCATGTTGACAAAGTCATTGGCTTCCGACATCTTTTCTCTCATAAGCACATGAATCTTCATCTGGCTCATAGTGTGAATTGCTTCAATGGGCAGCTTTCTCAATGAAATAGGCTCCCAGATGGACACAGTAGACAATCCATCCATATGAATCAGAAGGTATCCATCCACATCTACCTCTAACTTCACAATGTTTCCCAGCTGCAGAGGAGTCTTCTTCTTCTTTCTCTGCTCTCTCTTGGAAATGATTCTATCATATGCCATCTTCAGAATCTTAATGCACTTAAAGAAGAAGTGCATGTCTACTTCTCCCAACTTATTGTTTATCTCTCTGAAGTGCCTTGTGTATATGTAGTGTATATAAGATTCATCCAGCAATCTCACTTCGTATGCACTAAATAATATGATTTCATCACCTTCTTTTCCTCCCCATCTTCTTTTAATCACCAACTCATATGTCTTTTCATCATAGTAGACATTTGAGATTGGTTTGGAGGAATGAGTTCCAGCCACCATCTTTCTCTTCAAAGATTCCGTTGGCTTCACTTTAAGCTTAGGAAACACCACTTCTTCAGCTGGTTTAGTTCTTTGCTTCTCAAGAGGGTTAACAAAAGATCTATCTTTCCTCATACAGATAGCCTTGAGAGATTTGAAGTTGTCTGTTCTTTTAAACATACTCAGAATATCTTCAAACTCATAACCCCTGAACATAGCCTTGTGATTAATCAACTCTAGATTGGCTAGTTCCTTCAGATCATGGATTTCAAGGGAGTTCACAAGAGCAGAGTACTCTGTGAAGAATTGCACCAACCCTGAAATCCTTTTGACCATGATCATGTTCCAGTCATTGTCATACTTCCAAGCAATAATATTCTGACAGTCTTGCCCTTGGGAGTAGACACACCTCTGATCATCTCTATAGTGGTGAGCCCTTCTTGAAGTTTCAACTGTGAAGGCTCTGCAAGCCACTCAAGATATCTATGCAAAACAGGTGCCAAAGAGTTATGATCTCTATGGGTGAGCTGCATGTCTTGTATGGAGACTCTGGTTCTTGGCTTTTTACTGGTAATCTCTTCTTCCAGTTTCTTCAGCCTTTCTTTCTTTTCATTATTCAGCCTAAGGATGGCAGCCCTTAGGGAATTAGTCTTCATGTTGCCCATTTTTCTCTTTTTAAATCTTTGATCGATAGTCCTTCATTCCCTGTCAGTCATACTGTAGGGATCAAGATACAATGGTTGAGCAGTTGAAGTCTGCTTTGCCTTTTAGGATGATTTGACCATTGGAGCTTTGGGTGAAAGAGTATTTTCATACTAAGTCTCATAAGTAGGGTCCAGCAGCTTGTTTAACTTTTCTTCTTCTGCCTTCATTCCCTCATATGTCAACCTGAATACCTCATCAGGGTCAGACCCATGGTTGATCAAAAACATTTCTTTTACCATCAGATCATCAGTTTGGGCTTTCTCCACCATCACCTGTACTAATGCCTCCTCCTTCACAGGGCTTTCATGAGCTATTGGTTCATCAACCACATAGCCACCCTCTATCTCTCCTTCTTCTAAATCAATGAATTCAGCCTTCTTTTTCAATTGGGCTTCAGCTTTTTCATGTTCTTCTAAGAATTCAGCAATGTCTGCAAAGCTTCTAGGGTCATCTCTTTGCTATTTCTTGATTGGTTCTTCTTCTACCATTGGTCTTTTACCCATTGCCTTTTCAGATAAGTATTTCCTCCTTCTAGTATAAGTTTGCATTCTTGGACCAGAAGAGGTTTCAGCTATTTCAGCTTCTTGAGGCACTTTTTCAGCCTTTGACTATTATGTTTCATCAGGAGTAGTTGTTGATCCATTTGATCGATTTGTAGTACAAATGAGATGTTGATTCGTTCAATATCAAATACAACAAAGAGATAACAAAGAAGAAGAACACTAAGAACAACCACAATATATCAAATGAAAAATAATGATCAATACAATCAAAATAAACAAAGCTCAAATGTATTTCAGTGAATAAACAGCTTACAAAAGGTCTCTTGCAACAATAATAATCGATTAGGGTTTTTGCAAGGATGATCAACAATGAACAAGATCAAATCTATATATAGCAGTCCTAGTTTTGCATACAGTTTCGCTGTAAGCGAAACTGTGCTGCCAAAACTATAGTTTCGCCCGACAGAAACAACAGTTTCGCCGGGTGAACTAAACAGCTAACTATGAGCGAAACTACAGTTTCGCTCATAGTTTGGCTGGACTACAAAACTAAACAAAATGAACCACATTCAAAAGTAAACTAACAGAAAACCTATTACAAAGTAATATAAAAATAGTCTAATCTAAGGTGTGTCCAATTGATGGGTGCGGATAGTATATATTTTTGATAAAGATTTATCGCACAGATTTAGTTTTAATTGGTTATAACTAGTACTAAACCACACACACAAAAGGCAAGTGTACTTGTCGTGTGGTAATATAGTGTTGGTAAGAACCGAGTATCAATCCGTGGACACACCTAGCCTACTCAACAAACTTGACGTTTGACTATCAGATTCGTTTTTGTTAAAGAAAATGATAAGTTGCATTTGAAAGATTTTTAAGGTTTAAAAACACTAATAAAAATAAAGTAAATTAAGATTTGAAGCGTTTGGATTTAAAATCAGGGAATAAAAGTTATCATCCTAATTAGACTCCCCTTATGTAACCGTGATGAATTGGTAGTGTGATTTAAAGATATGGATTAATGTAATTGTGTTAATGTTTATAAAGATGAGCTGGCGCGATTTCTCGTCTATTCTGCTGCCGTAGTGACTAGGATCACGTCAGGTTGAGTTTTACTGCTTAGATCAAAGCCCTAGTAATGTAGGTAAATCTTTTGTGACCTCTTTGACATATGATTTCTGAAAACATAACTTAATGTTAAAAAGAGAGTTGATCAAGTTCCTTTCTGACATACCATTAATTTTAGAAAACCATAACAATTACTGAAGATTTCTCAAACTAATAAAAGGGAACCCGCAAATGATCAGAATGATAAAGTGATATGATTTCTAATAACCATTTCTAGTTCATTAGCCATGGATTTATTATGAAGACCGGTTTCGCGAATGAAAGTTAATTATACGGTTTTCAACCTTGTATGACAATCACAATCACAAACCACAAATTTATAAGTTCCCGTTCAAATGTAGATGCTACCCATCAATAGTTTTCCCAAGACCACCATAACATTAACATAATATTTATCACACCATTAGTTCATCACAAATTACATAAGTTTCATCCGATTAGGATGATAAAAAGAGTTTAGCTCATCATGAGCTTGAACATAACAACAGATAACAAAGAAGATAGATATGTAATCATCGGTGAAATGGAACAATCAAACCGATAATCCACAATGGATGACGTTTAGACGATCCCGAGCTTCTTCCAAGTGTTGTATGCACCTCCCGAGCCTCCAAATGACCTTGAAGTCTTGATTCTCGAGAGAATTCTACAGAGTAACTCTCCCACCAAAGCTTGCCAAAAATGGTGAAGTTAGGCTTCTATTTATAGGCTTTTTGGAGTGTTTAAGCACGGCCCCGTGCCTAAACGGCACGGCCCCGTGATAGTACAATGCTCACGAAAGTTGGTCTGCTCGTACATGCAGGTTGTGTCGGGCACGTCCCCGTGCTAAATGGGGCACGACCCCGTGTTGGAGGTGGGGTACGACCCCGTGCCTCATAGGGCACGACCCCGTGTCTACTTTTAGGGGATAATACTTTTTGTCCTGTCAGATGTCCAAGCACGGGGGTGTGTTAATTTAGCACGGGGGTGTGTTTCTAGCAAGGCATGGGGGCGTGCTTAATGAGGCACGGCCCCATGCTTGGACTCCAAAGCTTTGATTACTTCAATTTCTTGTTAAATATGCTTCTTTTGTCCATCATTCCCTTTTAAACACCTGAAAACACAATTTAACATTTTTAAGTACATTTTCATCATTTTAAGGATGATATTAAGGAATAATTGATGTGCTTTTGATAGGATTTTTATGTATAATTTGGAGCACATCAAACATCCCCACACTTGAACTTTGCTTGTCCTCGAGCAAAAATCACTTAAAATGACAATTCCACCAAAAACCAAATAAATCAAATTATAAACATGTCTTTCGAGAAATACGCAAGTAAACATTATTTTCATCCAAATATAAATATTCTAAGCATATGTAAAATGATATCCTAGCAAGCAATAGATTGGTTAGTAAAGATTATTATCACGTAAAAATCCACATTTCTCTCAAGATGCACTCACACTCGGCTAAATATATGGAGTCATAATCAAGATTAAGTATGACTAATACACTCAATTGCCTAGTATGAATAGGTGTGAAATCATATGCTTGTTAAGGGATCAAATCTCCACCTACTTAGATATTTACTTGAATAAATCATTAGGTCTTTTATGGGTTGTAACTTGGCTTGGGCTCGGGTATGGAATATTTGAAAAAATGTGGCTAATTGCTAAAGACGACGGTCTTGGCTTATTTTTCTAACATAAACTCCAAGGAAAGAAATAAAAGGTTCCCTATTCAATACTTCAAGTTAGAAGTGATATGCTAACTTGAGGACTCATTTAAGGGCAGATTGTCAAGACCGTATTTTGCTTTCGGGAACCGTACTTCATCTTTTACCCGAAGATACACAAAAATTTCCTTTCTCAAGGATCATTCGGCTTGAAGCCTAATAGCACCCAATCATATTAGTTCTGTGTATTCGTATTGAGATTCAGTTTGATTCTTTTTGCATTTTCCATTATGGGTCCAATTTCCACAGTTCGGGCATCTTTGATATCTTTTTTCCCGTCTCTTTATAGCACTTTTTGAAATCCCACAAAATAGTGGAACTTGTTCCTTTTTTCGCCATTTCTTTCTTGCGTCGAACGTGAGATTGAAAATTTTGTTCGTGGATTTTTAGGGGAAGTTCCGGTTTTGCGTGATGAAGGCAACAAAGCAAATTGAAATCAAAAGAATGCATTCTAGTTCTTTAAGGTCTGCCGGTAAAAGACCAAATTTTTTTTAAGCCAAAAAAGTGTCTTTAACGAAAACAGGTTTTGTTGAAGGCTTTTTTTTGGTTAAGTGACTTGGTTTCGGGTGATTTTAAAGACAAAAACGTTTAAGCTCAACGAGGCTAACTAGGGTTGACGTTCGGGTAAGGAAATTTTAAGAAAATGGTTGGGGCTCGAATGGTAAAGGTTTCCTAGTGCCTAACTCATTTTTATGCAACAAATACTAATTAAGGTCTTGAAATGTATACCCAAAGCAAGTTCTAATCACACGTAGAATTGCAATTTGCAACAAATACTAATCATATGGCACCCTCAATTAAATCCAGAATGAAAGTAGAATTGTAATTTGCAAAAGCTGTTTAAGGCTAAAAAATAAACTCACATATGGATGAAATTGGGTAAAAGTGTTTCATTTTACATGATTAAATATTTTTACTAGATTATTGCTTTTAAGGATATCACAAAAAACATTTTCAATTTTATTTGGACGTCATGAATTTACTTCTTTATTTCCCGAAAACATATATTTATAATTTGGTTTATGAAAAATTATATTAAATTTTTGGTTTCTTGTCACAAAAATTACTTGTTAAGTGATCTTTTCCTAAAATTTTTAATTTTGGACCTTTTTAGCAAAGTCAAATGCATTACTCCCATCCCCACACTTAAAATTCACATTGTCCTCAATGTGATTAACATATTCAAGATCGAGAAAGGGTAATGGAATAACTCCCCTAAAAATGATGAATTTGTCACTTGTGTCTTGTTTGCCCTCGAGTTGGTAGAATCTTCGGGATCACCTGAAATGTCACCAATTTATTGAAAGCATTAAAATCCTAAACACACAAAATAAAAACAAAATGACATAAATTAAAAGATAGATTGGTACGAAACAACTATGCCGAGGCCCCGAAAATGAAACGGTTTTCAAGGGCTTTGTGGTGGGATATCCCCCCCACTCATGGTACATTCGGTTCCTGATGTACGTGACATCGTTGCTCAGGTCATCGACTCGGGAATGCAGATTTTCGACTCAGTTGAAGGCTCGTTGGGCATATTCAAATGATCGCCTTGCATGGTCGCTGGTGGTTTGGATTGACTCATAAAGGTCTAACATGGTTGGGAATTCCCTTATACGTGAACTTGAAAATCCAGCTCCAGCTCCAGCTCCGGCTCCTTCCGGCTGTATCAGCATGTCGAGGTCCATGATTATTTCTTCGGGATCCGCCGGATCCCAGATTTGTCCCTTCTTATCCATGAATCTCGGTTGCCCATTTGGTAGGCTAGTCACCATGTACATACTTGTGCAAATGCTCAAGGCTAACAGTCCTGACATCACTCCTTCAGTTCCTTCAGTGTTACAACCATAGCTCTCGTATATGTTCAAAATCCAGCTTCCTCCAAACATGGGTGGTTGGAGCACCTGCAATCGCATTCCTGGCAAAAAGATTACAAAACAAATACCCAATATTACATGGCAACTGATTAACCGTACAATATAAAATGAATAAGTCCCTCAAATTAACAACTCCCTCGCTTTGACCACGAGGTGTTATGGACTGACTAAGTAACTGATGAATGTATCGCAGCAGCGGGTCTCGTATCTGGCTGCTTTTTGTTTTACTCGAGTTGAACCCTCCAGTTCCAATCCGCTCCCAAAATGCTTTCCGCATTGCACCACTTTCCTTGTCTTTACTTTCCTCGTCCGGAAGGTATGGTACGCCGGCATTCTAGATATTGCTTCATCCTCCATTTCTTGTTCCGTGTAGATTTCGAGATAGACACCGAACAAGGCAATGGATGTTTTATGCCAATGGCCAGCAAGTCTGAATGAAACTGCACTATCATCCCAAGGGTCAGAGTCTTTCATGCTAAATCTGAAAGATGCTAAAATTTCAAGAGTTAGTTCATAAACGGAAGGTCTATTTTGTGAGAATAAACGCTTCCACTGAATACGCAATAAATTATTATATCATTCTAGCTGTCCGACAGCCGCCATTGTTTCTTCATCTGCCTGTAAGTGGGATCTTTCGACCCTTTATAGTAGTCTTTGAAGTCTATCACGACACCATCTCTTGCGGCTCCCTTCAAATTGTAAGTAGGGATGATCCATGATCCTGAAATTTTAAAAATAAGTTAATCTATACAAAACAAATTTCTTGAACAGTTTCATGATGTTAGTAAAAACCATTTGTTTTTCAAGACATAACATCATAATGATTCAACTCATGTTAAAAAATAGTTGAAAATTTATCATCCACGGAAAATTTTTTGAACATGGGGGTGCGTTTTGTGAAACGTGGGAGTGCGGTTAATCATGGTTAGGCATGAAATCTTGAGAGCACGCGTGGTTTTGTTTGTAAACCTTTGATTAAGCATGGGTTTAACATTCTCTTGCTTTAAAAATCAAAGATTATACGTTTAACATTTTAATCACTTGTTAATAATTCAAGATACTCAAAAATATATATAGTGTTTAATATCACTTGTGAATTCTTGTAAGTTGAACATGATTAACAAAGATTTCACCACGAATTATGAAGATAGTTTTGTTAACAATAAAAGAAAAAAAAAACTAATTAACTAACTAAACATACTAATTAACACTAATCTACTACAAGAATAAACATGAACAAGTAGGTTAAAAGCATTCATCATTCCATAATACGTTTAAGAACAAATCTTTACACATAATTGCTAGGATTTCGGTTGTTTAGAGACCTAATCACCTAACTACATGTAAATGACTATCATAATCATAGGAATTAGCATACTAACCTCTTGATCAAATACTCTTGAAGAACTCTTGAAAAGATGAAAGAAAAATGGAAAATAAGGTGAAAATGGAAGTGGATACGAACTTCCCATAGACTAGTTTGAATGGTGTTGTGCCGATGGGAGTCTTATAGGCTGTTCGAAAAGCCCATAATGCATCATCTAACTTGGTAGACCAGTCCTTGTGGTTTTGACCTACAGTTTTCTCAAGGATTCGTTTGATGCCTCGGTTAGTAACTTCCACTTGCGCATTCGCTTGTGGATGGTAAGCAGTTGTAAAGCGATGGTGTACTCCATAACGCGCCATTGCTCGTTCGAGCTAATTGTTACAGAGATGAGTTCCTCGGTCACTAATTAGAGCTTTGGGGGCACCAAAACGAGAGAATAGTTTCTTAAGGAATCTGACAATGTTTCTGGCATCATTAGTAGGCAGGGCTTGAACTTCAGCCCATTTTGAAACGTAATCAACTGCTACCAAGATGTAACGATTGCCAAATGACACCGGGAATGGCCCCATGAAATCAATACCCAATATATCAAATACCTCGCATACTTGAACTGGTTTCTGAGGCATCTCATCCCGTGTTGAGATATTGGTTGCTCTTTGACATGCATCACACGTGCGTACCATGTTGTGAGCATCTTTGAATATAGTGGGCCAGTAAAATCCAGAGTCAAATACTTTGTAGGCTGTTAAGGTTGCTCCATGGTGTCCTCATGTGGGTCCTTCATGATAGTGCCTTAGGATTTGTTCTGCTTCACTTCCGTATACGCATCCTCGAATGAGTTGGTCTGCACTGATTCTAAACAGATACGGGTCTTCCCAATAGTAATGTTTGATATCAGTAAAGAATTTCTTCTTTTGCTGATAAGTCATTACTTTGAGAAGGATTCCGCTTGCAAAGTAATTTGCAAAATCGTCGAACCAAGGATGTTCATCGGTTGAGGATTGAATGTGCATAACGAATTCGTGAGGAAAATTGTCGTTTATTGTGGCTTCCTCAGTTTGTGAAGGACTTGAATCCTCAAGATGCGAGAGATGATCGGCCGCTAGATTTTCTGCTCCTTTCTTATCACGAATTTCAATGTCAAATTCTTGAAGTAGAAGAATCCAACGAATCAATCTCGGCTTTGCATCTTGTTTGTTGAACAAATAACGAAGGGCTGCATGATCAGTGTAAACAATTGTTTTTGAAAGGATTAGATGTGAGCGGAATTTGTCAAATGCGAAAACTACCGCAAGAAGTTCTTTTTCAGTGGTGGTGTAGTTTTCTTGTACGTCGTTTAGGGTTTTGCTCGCATAATGAATTGGGTGAAATTGCTTGTCTTTCCTCTGTCCTAATAGGGCTCCTACCGCGAAATCGCTTGCGTCGCACATGAGTTCAAATGGTAGCGGCTAATCTGGGGAAACCATGATTGGAGCGGTTACCAGTCTCTCCTTAAGCAATTTGAATGCACTAATGCATTCGTCAGAAAATACGAATTGAGCGTCTTTCTCAAGAAGTTGAGTCATTGGTCGAGAGATTTTTGAGAAATCTTTGATGAAACGATGGTAGAATCCTGCATGACCTAGGAAACTTCTGATATCTTTCACGGTTGTGGGATGTGGAAGTTTAGAAATAGTGTCGACTTTGGCTTGATCGACTTCAAGACCTGCTCGAGAGATTTTGTGTCCTAACACTATCCCTTCCGTAACCATGAAGTGGCACTTTTCCCAATTTAAAACAAGGTTAGAATCTTCACATCTAACCAGCATGTTTTCTAGATTTTCAAGACATTGCTCGAATGAGTTTCCAAAGATGGAGAAATCATCCATGAAAACTTCCATTGAGTGTTCAATTATGTCATGAAAAATTGCTACCATGCATCTTTGAAATTTAGCAGGAGCATTACACAATCCGAAGGGCATTCGCCGATAAGCAAATGTGCCATATGGACAGGTGAATGTCGTCTTCTCTTGATCTTCGGGAGCAATAGGAATTTGAAAATAACCTGAGAAACCGTCCAGGAAACAATAGAACATTTTTCCAGATAATCTCTCAAGCATTTGGTCGATGAAAGGAACAGGGAAGTAATCTTTGAGTTTGCGATAGTCTATGAAACTCTCCATCCTGTAACCGTACGAGTGGGAATAAGCTCATTCTTCTCGTTAGTTACAACAGTCATTCCTCCTTTCTTTGGAACAACTTGAACGAGACTGACCCAAGGCAATTGAGAAATAGGGTAAATCAAACCAACATCTAGCAGTTTGATTACTTCTTTCTTCACCACCTCTTGCATGCTCAGGTTTAAACGTCTTTGAGGTTGAATGTCGGATTTTAATTTCTCCTCCATCAATATTTTATGAGTGCAAAAGGATGGATTGATTCCCTTGATGTCCATGATTTTCCATGCAATTGCTCGTTTGTCTACCTTAAGCACATTGACCAACTTGTTCTTCTCATCAATTGATAAGGCGGATGAGATTATGACAGGAAGTTGAGATGTGTTTTCAAGAAAAGCGTATTCGAGATGAGATGAAAGTTCTTTGAGCTCTAAAACTGGAGGGTCTTCAATAGAAGGTTTGGCTTTCGTTCTAAATCTTGCTCAATGATCTCAAATGCTTATTGATGAAATGATCATCAACTTCAAGTTCATGAATGATTTGGTTCTCACAGATGGGTTCGGTGATTTGGACCTCTATTAATTGAGTATTGCAAGCTTCATTTTGAAGAGTTTTCTTCAAATGACAGCTTATGATCGAATCGCAAGCATCAAAGTAATAGAGTGAGTCATCATGATGTTCAGGGTGTTTCATGGATTGGCCTATATCGAAAGTTACTTCCTCCTCGTCTACTCAAAGCGTGAATTTGCCTGTACAAACATCAATGAGGGCTCAAGCAGTTGCTAAGAAAGGTCGACCTAGGATAAGAGGAACATTTTTGTCCTCATCCATGTCAAGGATCACAAAATCAACGGGAAATACGAATTTATCGATTTTACTTAGAAATTTTCAATGATGCCCCTCGGATACTTGACAGAACGGTCAGCTAACCGGATGCTCATACGGGTAGGTCTAGGTTCACCTAGGTTTAATTTTCAAAAACCGCATAAGGCATAAGGTTAATGCTTGCACCTAAATCAGCTAACGCGTTACTGAAGAAAGATTTTCTATTAGGCAAGGTATGGTGAAACTTCCTGGATCAGTCATCTTTTGAGGTAATTTATTTTGAAGAACTGTAGAGCATTCCTCATTCAAAACTACGCGTGATAACTCTTCCAGCTTCTTTTTGTTCGACAAGACACATTTTAGAAACTTAGCGTAGTTTGGCATTTGTGCTAAGGCCTCCACCAAGGGCAGATTGATGTGGAGTTGCTTGAACAACCAAGGAATTTGCCATATTGTGCCTCCATTCTTTGTTGTCTCAAACGACCTGGATATGGAGGTGGTGGAACATAAGGTGGTGGTGGAACGTATTTCTTGGCTGCTTCTTCAATAACAACAGGTTGCTTTTGCTTATCACTCGCATTACTTGGAGTTTCAGCTTCTACTTCTTCAAGGATGGGTTGTAAAGCGGGTGCATCACCTTGAGTGGTTTTGCCACTCCTGGTGGTGATGGCTTTGACTTAAGCATTAGGGTTTGTCACAGTGTTGCTGGGCAAAGTTCATGAGGTTTTTTAGATAGTTGTTGTGCTATTTGACCTACTTGGTGCTCTATGGTTTGCAATGATGCTTTGTTGCTTTTGATGTCAGCTTCATTTCTTTGGAACCTCTCCTAATTTCATCGATCAGATTTCCGGATGTACTCATCTGTGGCTTGTGTGGTTAACAACAACTGCTCAGTAAGTCTTCCATTGATGATGCTCCACGGTCTTGGTTACTATTGCTTGGACCTTGGTATGGTGGTTTCTGTTGTTGGTAAGGTGGCCTTCGGTTGAATCCAAATGATTGTTGGTTATTACCAGCATCTCTGTAATTCGAGTTGCTTCTCCAATTTGAGTTGTTGTTGTATGAGTTGTTTGGGCCTCCTACGTAGTCAACATCTTCAACCATCATAATGCCTTGTGGGCATTCGTTGGTCTTGTGTGAATTTCCACATGTGTTGCATCGTGTTGGAGTTTTCTTTAGTTCTCTTTGCAATTGTTCGAATCGTTTGGTTAGAGCTTCTAATTGGGCTGCAATTAGGGTTTCAGAGTCTACTTGATGAATACCTTTAGAACTAGGTTTGGTTCTTAAGTGACTGTAAGCAAAGCTCTTCTTAGCTGCTCTTTCTAAGGCTTGGTATGCTTCTGTTGGCGTGACACTTCCGAAATCTCCTCCCGCACTTTGGTCTACAGCTTGCTTGTGGGCTCCGCTGATTGCATCGTAAAAGGTTTGACACTGCAGCCACAGATAAAGTCTGTGATGTGGGCATCTCCGAAGGAGACTTTTATATCTCTCCCATGCTACGTGTAATGATTTATCGTCGTCTTGGCGAAAACTTGTGATGTTGCTTCTTAGTTTGGCAGTGCGATCGGGTGGAAAGTATTTCAAAAAGAATTGTTTAGCCATTTCCGCTCATGTGGTGATAGAACCATGTGGAAGTGAGTCAAGCAAGTCGATGGCTCGGCCTCGAAGTGAAAATGGAAAAAGTATTAGTCTAATGGCGTCGTCTGAACAGTTATTTATTTGAAGGTAGCACAGATACGAAGGAATCGTGAGATGTGAGCATTAGGATCTTCGTCTTGGATAATACTAGACTTAATCTTCAAATTGTTGGCCGCTATTGCTGGTTGGACAACACTAGACTCGTAACCATCTATTGACGGTGTGGCGTAGTGTGTCATCTTCATTTCCTCGTCTTGGTTAGCCATGTCTTCTTCAGATGGTGTACCTTCCAAAATGTCTTCTTCAATGATTGGTTCTGCTTGTTGTGGTCTTTCGCGCAATCTTTGATGGAAAAGTCGCTCGGGTTCCGAAAGAGGGGAAACAAGTTCAGGACTAGACGAGTCGGACATACACTAACTTAAGAAAGCATAAACTAACTAAGGCTTAAAATGAATCAGGAAAATTTACCTAAACTAACTAAGGCAAACTATATAAAATAATAATTAAAAAATGAAATGCAGTTTGAACAAAAATATATTAACAAGTTATATACAAGATAGTCAAAAATTTAGTTTGTCTTTCAAACTGCCGTGTGTCCCTGGCAACGGTGCCAAAAACTTGATGGGCGCGGATAGTATATATATTTTGACAAAGACATATCGCACAGATTCAGTTTTAATTGGTTATTACTAGTACTAAACCACACACACAAAAGGCAAGTGTACCTGTCGTGTGGCAATATAGTGTTGGTAAGAACCGAGTATCAATCCGTGGACACACCTAGCCTACTCAACAAACTTGACGTTTGACTATCAGATTTGCTTTTTGTTAAAGAAAATGATAAGTTGCATTGGAAAGATTTTTAGGGTTTAAAAACACTAATAAAAATAAAATAAATTAAGATTTAAAGCGTTTGGATTTAAAACCAGGGAATAAAAGTTATCATCCTAATTAGACTCCCCTTATGTAACCGTGATGAATTGGTGGTGTGATTTAAAGATATGGATTAATGTAATTATGTTAATGTTTATAAAGATGAGCTGGCGCGATTTCTCGTCTATTCAGCTGCCGTAGTGACTAGGATCACGTCCGGTTGAGTTTTACTGCTTAGATCAAAGCCCTAGTAATGTAGGTAAATCTTTTGTGACCTATTTGACATATGATTTCTGAAAACATAACTTAATATTAAAAAAAGAGTTGATCAAGTTCCTTCCTAACATACCATTCATTTTAGAAAACCATAACAATTACTGAAGATTTCTCAAACTAATAAAAAGGAACCCGCAAATGATTAGAATGTTAAAGTGATATGATTTCTAATAACCATTTCTAGTTCATTAGCCATAGATTTATTATGAAGACCGGTTTCGCGAATGAAAATTAATCATACGGTTTTCAACCTTGTATGACAATCACAATCACAAACCATAAATTTATAACTTCCCGTTCAAATGTAGATGCTACCCATCAATAGTTTTCCCAAGACCACCATAACATTAACATAAGATTTATCACACCATTAGTTCATCACAAATTACATAAGTTTCATCCGATTAAGATGATAAAAAGAGTTTAGCTCATAATGAGCTTGAACATAACAACAGACAACAAAGAAGATAGATATGTAATCATCGGTGAAATGGAACAATCAAACCGATAATCCACAATGGATGGCGTTAGACGATCCCGAGCTTCTTCCAAGTGTTGTATGCACCTCCCGAGCCTCCTAATGACCTTGAAGTCTTGATTCCCGAGAGAATTCTGCAGAGTAACTCTCCTACCAAAGCTTGCCAAAAATGGTGAACTTAGGCTTCTATTTATAAGCTTTCTGGAGTGTTTAAGCACGGCCCCGTGCCTAAAAGGCACAGCCCCGTGCTAGTACAATGCTTACGAAATTTGGTCGGCTCGTACATGCAGGTTGTGTCGGGCACGGCCCCGTGTTGGAGGTGGGGCACGGCCCAGTGTCTACTTTTAGGGGACAGTACTTTTTGTCTTGTCAGATGTCCAAGCATGGGGGGTGTTAATTTAGCACGTGGGTGTGTTTCTGGCAAGGCATGGGGGCGTGCTTAATGAGGCATGGCCCCGTGCTTGGACTCGAAAGCTTGGAGTACTTCAATTTCTTGTTAAATATGCTTCTTTTGTCCATCTTGCCTTTTTAAACACCTGAAAATACAATTTAACATTTTTTAGTACATTTTCATCATTTTAAGGAAGATATTAAGGAATAATTGATGTGATTTTGATAGGATTTTTATGTATAATTTGGAGCACATCACCAACTTATACTTGATCTTCAATACTCCCCTTGGTTGGATCTCACCTTCTTCACTTGTCTTGATTTTTCTAGTCATCTCCAGTCTCTCTCGCTGCATCTGATATATCTTTATCTGACCCTGTAGTATCTTCCTCGGGGGCTTTAGGCATAGATTCTCCCTGGTCAGCTTCAGTCTCCCCCACTGCCTCTGATATGTCTTTATCAACTCCTGCAACACCTTCCTTGAGAGCTTCAGCAACTGATTCACTCAGGTCACATCCTGCTTTAGCTCCCTCGGGACAAGCACTAGCTTGCTCAAACTTTCTTGATAAGTCCCTCACATCCATATCCAGTTCATCCTATGCTCTCACCTTCTTAGCTAGCTCCTTCACCTCTGTCCTCACACCCCTAACTTTATTAGCCACAGTCATAAACAGAATGGCTTCTTTCCTTGTCTCCTCCCCTGCCCCTGCTTTAATGTGGTTTTCATAAAAAACTAGCAGGACTTCATCACAAAATCCAAATAACTCCATCAGATCAAACAGTCTAAACTCACCCCCGTTCTTCACCCTGATCACAGCCTCCCCAGTGTTGTTATTATAAAACCACTTCTCAAAGTTCTGTAATTGTTAGGGGAGGGGATCTGACAATCTAACCCTGTTCACCGTTTTCGGGGGTTTCACCCTCAGCACAATCTTTCCCTTGCCCGTTTCCAGTTCTTATCCTTTTTGGATCTTCTTCTTTAAGCCTTCATAAACCCGAATGACTCAAAGTTGTCATTCACACTGTTCCTGATCTGCTTCTCCGGCAACGTAGCTCTCTCACTCAGATGAGCATCTAGTAATGACAGCACCGCCAGCCTTCTCAAATCCTATTTACGCAAGGTCTTGAATGCCTTCCTCTTATGCAGATAAGTCATTCCTCCCCCTCTCCTCTTTATCATAAACATTTTGAGGCCGGGGTTATACTTCCAGCTGATGATTCTCTTATCAGCTTCAGTCTTACTCAACCCTTCCATGTTTTGGAATAGGGGAGTTAGGTCTTCAGTCCCTTTCTCTTTCACAAACCACTCATCCTTCGCCATCTCAAACACATCTCCATCATCATCACCCTTCTTAGCAACATAGGTTAGGGGTCTCTCATCAACCTCATAATATTCAGGTTCAGAATCGTAGTCAACCAACTGCTCATCATCTTCTTCTTCATCAATCAATCCCTTCTCAGCAGTCTTTTCAACATTTTCAACAAGATTATCTCTCACCACCTCTTCACCAACCAAATCTTTATCAATATTGAATCCCATGTTGACGAAACCGGCCTCAAATATCTCTTTGACATTCTCCATATTCTCAGTCTCCTTCCTCACACCAAAACCTCCTGCTTCCTCAGTCGCTGCACCAGATGTGCCCTTTCCTGCCCAGGAAGATGTACCCATATTTAGAAATGGGTACTTGGAAGTATCAGTCAAATCATCTAACTCAGGTTGAGTTAGCTGATTGGGCAGGCCGGCTGCAGCCTTCAGATCATTCACCTCCTCAAGCAATCTCCTGATCAATATATTCTTATCCATTAACATCTTGGTCATGCCATCAATCACGTCATCCTTCTGCCTTTCCCTCAAATTTTGATTAGTAAGTTTTGTCTTAATCATGCTCAACTCATTGGCCAGAGATGTGTTGAGGTTTCTTATCACATCCTCATCTAATCTGGCTCTCTCCTCCCTCCTCGAGGACTCAGTAAAAGATTGGTGTCGTTGTTTAGTCCTTCTCTCAGTTTCTCCTAGATCAGCTTTCTTCTTCAATCTCCATTCTTTCTCCACCCTCGCCTCCTAAGCCATCTCATGCACTTCATCCTCAAAATCATAATCCTTCTCTTTTGCATATCTTTTCCTCTTCTTAACTGCATCAGTCTGTTTCACCCTTGTCTCTTCAGCCCTTTTCTCCTCAGACTCATCGACCCTCCTGATATAGCTCCATCTCTCCTGAGGGTACATGTTCTCGCAGAGATGAGTAATCTTCCCGCTAAAGTCATGACGAATAGCGTAGCAGTCTGCGAAAATGCGGGTATTCATCTGCACTAGTCTTTTAACATCTCCATGTCCGGGAACGTTAGAAATGAGGTCATCAATAATCATCTGAACAAATCGAGGATATTGCAGCCACTTATCCTTCTTCAAAGCCATAACATTCTGTGCCATACAAGCAAAAATCAACCTTGCTATGTCTGCTTTCCTTCCTCTGTAGCAAATCACCATAGCTTTTGCCAAGTCTAAGTTTAACTTATCTGATCCACCTTTACGGTGATCTGAGCATATAATGAAAACATGAGCTATGTATCTCTATTCCTTTGAGAGGAAGGACTTTTTGATCTCCTTCCTTGTCCGAAATGGAGGTCCCTCATAACCCATAGATCTGAAAACTTCAAACACCTCCTAGTCTGAAAACATCACCTCCTCCCCTATGTCCTCATCCTGCCTTAGCACTCTTGATATAACCTCTGCAGTAATAGTCAGCTCATTCTCCATCACCCTAGCTACCATCCTCTGTGAATTGCCTCTCGTATCATACTCAGCCGTCTGCCAAAAAATCTCTAATGTGTAAGTCATATATAGTAGTGGAATGTTAGATCGCGTAGGCGATTGGAGATCTCTGCAACAAGCGTATACAGTCTCTAAAGCCAACAGCTTTCGGACGAGTGTTATCCAAAATGGCAGTAATGTTGTTCCTCTCATCAAACATTAGATTCACTATTTATCTGAAAACCAGATGAAACGCATTAGAATGGTATATTAAACAATAATATTAAAGAAAAATAAGAAAAAGAATGAAATTAAACAAAAAACAAATTAATTTCACTGGCCGAAATTATAGTTTCGCAGGAAGAAATATTAGTTTCGGCAAGCGAAAAAGTAATTTCGGCATCAATTATTAATTATTTTCGGCAAGACAGTGAAGTAGATTCGACTGGCCAAAATTATAGTTTCGGCGCAGCGAAACTGAAGTTTGCTCGGCGGAACTGTTAAGTTAGCTCGGACAGCATGACTACACAGTTTCGCTGAAGAATCATGAACTTTTGTTCAGTTTTCCCGTTTATGAGTCTCGGAGGTACGTTGGGAGCTACACTCTCAAGATCTGCAAGGGTGAGAGAAGTCAACTTTAACATACTAGTTTCGCTGAGGAAGAATTAGTTTCACAGAAAAATGGTAGTTTCGCAGAACAATTTCGGCAGAGAGAACTAGTTACGCTGAGTCGTCGTAGTTTCGCAGACAATTTCGGCAGTAGTTTCGCTAGCCAAATGCCTGAAACTGCTTAGTTTCACCGACAATATCGCACGAAACAAGCTTGAACTTTCGTTTAATGGTACTTTCGACAGCAATTTCGCTTGTAATATGCACACAAGCACTGTTGAACTTCCGTTTAATGATACTAGTTTCGCTGGATGATCAACATAGTTTCGTTGGATGAATTGGTAATTTCGCTGGATAAAGCTGAAAAGCTTTTTCAACATGAAATCAATATGAAATCACCAAAATCTCAATGGATTTGAGATCTAATGATTAACAAAGCTTCCCCAACCAAAAACAAACAAAAGTCAAGCAAATTTCATATCAAAATCACTCGAATTTGATCTGGAATTGATGAAAACTTGATGTTGAACAAAAACAACCAAAAACCTCAACAAATCATGAGCACTAAGGCTCTGATACCATATTGTTGGTCCATATGATCGATTTTGCAGTACAAATGAGATATTGATTTGTTCAATATCAGGTACAACAAAGAGATAACAAAGATGAAGAACACTAAGAACAACAACAATATATCAAAGTATGAACAATAATGATCAATACAATCAAAATAAACAAAGCTCAAATGTATTTCAGTGAATAAACAACTTACAAAAGGTCTCTTGAAACAATAATAATCGATTAGGGTTTTTTCAAGGATGATCAACAATGAACAGGATCAAATCTATATAACAATCCTAGTTTCCCATACAGTTTCGCTGTAAGCGAAACTGTGCTGCCGAAACTATAGTTTCGCCCGGCTGAAACAAAAGTTTCGTTGGGTTAAGTAAACACCTGACTATGAGCGAAACTATAGTTTTGCTCATAGTTTGCCTGGACTACAAAACTAAACAAAATGAACAACATTCAAAAGTAAACTAACATAAAACCTATTACAAAGTAATATAAACATAATCTAATCTAAGTTGAGTCCAACCTATACTTGATCTTCAGCAGCTGCTGATTCTTCTTTCTTTTGTTGTTCTTCACATAAGTTTCTAATAAGCTCCTTTTGTTTTTCAGACAATGATACAACATGCACTATTTGCATACTCAATTCCTTTTCAATTGGGAAAGGAGATTGAGGAATGACCACTATGGGTTTAGCAACTTTCCTCTGATCAACAATGAAATCCCAAAAATCATCATCTATAATGAACTCTTCTGTAGTGAAGATGTCAAGGGCTTTAATCATATCACTGAATTCAGCCTCTTTAGTGTGAGTTTCTTCTGGTTTGCTTGTATAGATCACCATTTCCAAGCTGGATTCATCATGCTTTGAACCACTTGTTTCTACCCTTTTCTCAGTCTTTGAGAATTTCATCCTTTTGGCAGAAGGGAGTTATCACCACTCTCCCCTGATGAACTCTCATCACTATCATCTTTATCACTTTCTCTTTTTCTTTTCTCTTCTCTTTTCTCTCCCTTATCATCTTTCTCCATTTCAGCTTCTCTTTTAATCATGACAAGCAGCTCTAACTCAGATACTTACTTGTTTAGAGTTTCTATCTGTTTCTGCAGGTCTATGATAATATCAGCTTGCTCATCAATCATCCCTTCTTGTTCTTAAATAGCTATAGTTTGGATGGCTAAAGTGTCAACATGACCACTTACTTCATCCCTTGAATGTTGGAAAGCACCCTTCAAACCTTATATCTTTTTTTCTTTATCTTTCTTCTCTATCTCATACTTTTCTTTCAAGTCTTTTAACTCCTTCTCTTTTCCATCCAATTCCAGAAATCTATCTTGAATAATACTAGATCTTCTATTCAACAATTTCTCCATCTTTGCTACTTTCTTCAGTAGCTCATAGATCATTTCATCCTTCTAATCAGGCCTATTCACCTCTGATTCAGCAACACTTTCAAATGGAACAACCTCAGAAGTAATGTGCCTAATAGGCATCTGTCTTTGATGATCCTCCTCATCAGATGATGATTTGGATTCCTCTGAAGAGCTGGCAGAATCACCATATTCAACAGGCTCTGTAGTAGCAGGAGATGATTTAACAGGAGATATACAGGTGAATGATGGATTAGTGAAACATGTGGTGAGTGTATGGGTTATATTTGTGGAGAGATGATGTGTTGTAATTGTGGTGATGGGATTGGTGATCTTTGTGGTGATGGTATTGGTGTGGGCATAAGAGGTGAGGTTATATCAGCTTCATGAACATAAGGCCCAGTGTGAAGATCACCCCCTACATCAACCTGGGGTGACACTATCCTATATTCTTTATTCCTTTTAATAGCATGCTCATCAAGAGTTTGTTGATCATGAACAGCTAGTTCTTCTTCTTGCTCATGCTCATCAACAGGAGCCTCTTGTTCTTCTACTTGTTCTTCTGAATTAATCTGTTGAAGCATCAGTGTAATAAGGGATGGAAGGTTCCACTATAAAAGTTTCTAGGATCTCTCTTCTTGATGTACTTGTAAGACTTGGCATTATAATGAGGAATATCCAGCACAGGGCCTTCAGGTATAATATCAGGGAAAGCTTCATAGATGAGACATTGCAAGAACCTTGGATACATCAGGAACATATGTCTTCTCCCTTCTTTAATGTTTGATATCAGACCATTAAACACATAAGCAGACTTGTTAAATGGCCTGTTAGTGCACAAAGCACATATGGCAGATGAGGTAGTCACTAGAATATTATTCCATCCAGTCTTCCTCTTTGAAAGACAATGTTGGAAAAGATGAATGAGGAACCTCCATTGTAAGTCAACTAATCCCTTTACAATCTGCTTGCCTTCATTTCCTCCCTCATATCCAATGTTGGCAAAGAAAGTATTAATCTCGTCATCTTCAAGCTCTAATGGAGTGTTGGCATCATCACCAAACTGCAGACACTGTCTCACAGTTTGTTCAGTGATGGCCAATGTGTGGTCATCAGAGATTCTTCCGGATAGAGTCCTTACACCATCTATCTATGTCACCTCAGTAGTGCTCCAAAAAGACCTTATGAATCTCTCATAAATAATTGGTCTAACTGTAATTGCATGAGTAACTCTGGTAGTGGATATAAATCTAATCATGTCTCTGAGGTCTTCTGCCTCGGGTACATCAGGGTCAAGATAACCGCTGACATTATGTAGCTTACTCCAAGTGAGATTTGACATGTACCCTGCATTAGAAGCATATGAATTAGAAGATTTGATAATACTTATCAGATTGTAAAGAATGCATCAAGTGACATTTCTCAGTTTGACTTTTTATGGTCAAAATTGAATGTTTGTAGGTACTGTTCTATAGGAATTACACCTATACTTGATGTTATCATGAATAATCATTATTATTTTGTTTTTCATGTTTGGAGTGATCATATTTGTTGTTTTTAACCTCTTTTACTCTTAGAATCAAGATTTGATTTCACATTATTGAATCTTTTGTTGTGATCTGTTCATACGATGAACAAGGTTGTGAAAATCACTTGTTTGTTGTTATCTTCTTAGTTAACTTGTTCATTGAGTTTCCATTTTTGACCTAGGGTTCTAAGTTTATCACGGGTTCCAAAGTCTGACATTTTAGGTCATAAGATTCAAAGATTATCACCTTTTGTTCAATACTACAGTTGTAGTGAATCAAACTGAGGACTAATTAGAGGAAATGAACGTAGAACACAGGTTTGATGATGGTGATGATGATTGATGAAGAACAGTGAATTTTGCTCGTTGCACTATAAAGTCTCTCAAATTTGAAAAGTATTAAATGACCTTTTGAAATGGCTTTAAATAGTCAATTAATGTCTTTACAGAAGTTACAAGTTTCAGGACAAATGCGGTCAATTTTTAAATTCATTGTAGCAAATGCGGAAGAGTTTTTGTTCATCAGCATTTGTGTATTGTACAAATGTGGAAGAGTAAAAACTTAACAGCTGTAAGGCCCCGTTCCCGGGACGCTTACAGTTGGTCATTCATCGCACATAAAACGTACATTACATTTTTCCTTTCATAAATAGTTGCAGCGGAAACATCAAAAACACCATTTCATTTCATCAAAATACTTTTGCACCGAAGTACAATCGTTCCTTTAACATTATCATGTTACATTTATTACAAAAGCATTAAACATAAAGATGCCATCCAAAATACGCTGAGTAGCCGCCCCGTGCCATCCTCAGCAACATACCTGCCAACTGGAAACACATCAAAGTCAGCGTTGCTGAGTGAGTTCTAGTTTTATAATAAAACTTACTTTTCATTCATAAAACCGTTCTTTACTTTCTTCATAAAAACATTCGTTACATACATGCGTTCACACATCATACGTACATACATATAATATCATTATTATCTTCACCATTACGTTCGTTACATTCATCATTCATCATACATCATTATCTTTCACTTCTTTCTAAATCCTGCCAGACTTTACCCTCTTCATGGCACACAGCCACGATTACTGAGGTCGAATGACAAGGATTCCATTTCATACATAATTAGGATCATTCGTTAACGTTCATTTCATACATTCATTCTTTCATTCATTAATTGCTCATTACCCTTCCTTACTCGAATCTTGTCTCATGCAATATCCCCGACTCATGCTCGAAAGCTGATGATGTGCTGGAACCTGCTCACAAGTCCCCGACCCACGTCCGAAGACTGACACAACATCGGGATACGCGACAAAGATCCCATACGAGTCAATAGGGATTGAACTCCATCCAAGGCTGTTGCAACACCAAGTCGCTCACCTCATTAGCCACCTCAATGAATGTACGCTATCCGAGTCTTTTGCACCCCTAGGGTTGCTCACCTCATTGCCCATCACGATAGCAAGCTATCCGAGTCTTTTGCAACAACAAGGTTGCTCACCCCAAGGCAACATCACGATAGCGCGTACTCGAGTCTTTTGCAACGACCGGGTTGCTCACCTCATACATATGCATGGCTTCATGCTACACCCCCGGAGTTATGTGTAACCCGGGTAACCAACATACATCACACCCCCAACATTATGGGTACTACACCCCCACCGAAGTGGGTACATCACCCCCACCGAAGTGGGTACATCACCCCCACCGAAGTGGGTACATCACCCCCACCGAAGTGGGTACATCACCCCCACCGAAGTGGGTACGTCACCCCCACCAAAGTGGGTACATCACCCCCATCAACATGGGTACCTCATCGAAGGTCAGTCACAAAGACTGGAACCCTTGCGTGCACACTATAGACTAGTTGAACCTCTCACGGTTGAGCCTAAGGCATTAGAGCCGTGCACTTCACTTCGCTTCACATACATACCTCACACGATTTCATTCATTCATTAATGCATGCATTCATTCATTACGTTCCTCTTTCTTTATCTTTCACTTTACGTTACATAATACTTTCATTTCATTCATTAACGTTCAACGCAAAGCCATAGAAAGATAAACATACATAGCAAGGAACACAACATAAACATAAACATATGGCATCGTCATACATACGCATCAATCATACATCACATCACGCACATCATACATACTATGCAACACACGCACCGCCATACCTAACATAACACATAACATCATGCATATTACCATCATCTCCATCAACATTATCATCATAATCTCATCATCCTGTGTCACCCTATACCGTCCATGCCCATCACATCGTCGAGGAGTTTCATCCCGGCTATCATCTCTGAACACCTAGGCGAATGGGCAACTATGCGAATGGACCCTATGCGAATGGACTATGGGCGAATGGACCTCTATGCGAATGGACTCCCAGTCGCATAACTCTCATCGGCCTTCAGTCGCATGACTTCAGGCGTATGGGCTTCAGTCGCATACTCTTCATGCGAATGAACCTCAGTCGCATGGCCTCCAGGCGCATGGACTTCAGTTGCATAACCTCCGTGCGAATGAACCTCAGTCGCACCATCTCTCAATCGCATGACTCCCAAGCACATGAACTCCAATCGCATGACCATCATGCGTATGGACCTCAGTCGCATAGCAAACGTGCGTATGGACCTCAGTCGCACCTCAATCGGCCGAATGGCCTCCAGTCGCCCTCCAGTCGGTCGCCTAGCCCTAGCTGGTGCAAAGTGCAGTTAGGTCGACTGCAGCCGCGGGTTTTCGACCTCCAACCCCTTCCAAACCTCTTTTAAGCTCAAATCAACCCTTCTAAAGGTTAGGGAAACATACCATGACCTCATACAAGCATAACCAAGAAAGAAATCGAGCCACAAACGCATCATACACATACATACATGCATCAAAACGGGTCTTCACCCAAAAACTCGTAAATAGGTTTTTGGACGTGTTCCAGCCCCAAAATCAGTTGAAAACGTGTAAAAGAGGGGTCCTAGAACTCACCTTAACGATCCCGTCGAGTAGAGCTTCGATTTGACTCGCTCCTCGTTGAATTCCACGCTCGAATCCACCCGAACCAACTTTTCTCCTCTTTTCTCCTTCTCCTCTCTTCTCCTCTCTTGGCTGAAATATGGGGAGAATAGGGGTGTTTTCCCCCTCTATACTCCCGTGCATCGAGGTTTCTCTCGTTGGCGGGTTTGGTCCCTCGACTTTGGACTTTATTTCTTTTTCTTCTTTCGTCGGCTACAAAGGAAATTTTCGGGTGTTACAAGTCCACCCCCTTATATAGGTTTCGTCCCCGAAACCTGTTATTCCTTAAACCGTCACGAGCAATTCTGTCTCATCTCTTTTCCAGTCTCTCACCTGGAGTTCAATCGCTCTACGTTGTTTATCAACATACGACTTCTAGTCTATCTTTGGCTACTTCTCTCAGGGCTTTGTTTCCTTTCGAACTTCTCAGTCGTTGCCTCAGTCACCTCAATATTTCCCAAACGTCGTTTGGTGCTTGGCCTTTACTTGTAGACAAGTAATGCATCTACTCACTTACTCCATCATGTCATGCTTCATGCACCTCCCCGCCATTGCCATCGAAATCACCTCTGGAATCGTCGTGACTCAATCACCTTAAGCCATTACCATGATCCCCTCATGCGCTGTTAACCGTATCATCTCTTTGCGACACCTAGTGTTCGCCCCGTAGTCCGTCAAACAATCTACTCTTAGGGCTACATCGAATGGCGTATCTATATCTTTACCACTAACAGGCAGTTTTGCACAGAAAGCAGCAGGAATAAAACTTTTTACTAACGCCAACATTAAATACACAAACTAAAGATCTATTTCTAGGAACATACCTGACACAACATCAAAGTCCGTCCTAGCTTCCTCCGATCTCCTTCACTCCCGAACCTCCGGCCCTTTGCTTCTTACAGTCCCTGCTCTTATGACCTTCCTCACCACAAGAATAACACTTCCCCATACCGCAGTTCTTCGCTACATGTCCGGTCCTTCCACAACGAAAGCAGGCATCAGTCCCCAATCTACATTCCCCAGGGTGCCTGTGTCCACACTTGTCACACCTTTCCGAACCCACGTCATTTATGACCACACGTTGGTCGTCCACCCGTGCACCTTTGCCACTTGGAGCGGCTTCGCCGTGTCCCAATCGCTTCCCATTCCAATCCCGATCACCATCTTCTTTCTTGCTACCTTCTGTCACCACCATCAATCTTTCATCGTATAATCTTCCCGCTAAATCCACCGCCGACCTAAACGTGCTCGGTCGGGCAGCAATCATGTGCCTACGAATGATGTCGCTGGCAAGCCATGAATATACCTCTTGATCTTTCGTGAGAGGGGTGTCACCTGATCCGGCACCAATCGTGCCATTTCGTTGAACTTCGTGGTGTATTGCTGATGTGTCATTGTTCCCGCCTCCAGCTGCAGGAACTCTCTTTCTACTTTATCCATCTCACGGTGAGGACAGAACTCCTCAATCACCAGCCTCTTCAACTCTGACCATCTCATCCTTCCAATAGCCCTGCTTCCCTCAACTTGGACTATGTTGTCCCACCAGCACAAAGCTGAGTCCACGAAAGAGTGGGTAGCAAACTTTACTTTCTGATCCTCTCGGCACTCGCTGATATTTAAAACAGCTTCCATCTCCCTCACCCACCGGTGAGCAGCAGCAGCAGTGCCATTACCATCAAAAGTAGGGGGCTTGCATCGCTGAAACGCCCCATAGTTACAGCCTCGTGCCGCCTCAGGCGCAGGCTCTTCCTCTTCTTCTTCCTCTTTGTCATCGGAGAGAACCCTTTCAGTCTCGGGTCGTCTCCTTTCACCCGAAGGTCTACCCCTTTCCTTTCTCTCCTCTTCTCTAACAGTCTTTATCACTTCGGTCACTACAGACGGTAGGATTGTCTGCAAGACCTGATGCACTTCTTCCACAACCCCCTCTCTCATCGAGGCCCTCTGATTAGCATTCTCATCACCGCCCTCAGGATGAGGGGTCACAGGTTCTTCGTGAACTACCCTTTCGGCCCTTGCCCTTCCTCTTGTGACCCGTGGTTCAGCACCACGTCCATCGTCACCTTCACCACGAGAAGCTTTCGAAGATCTTCTACCAGCCATCCTCTAAACACACTGAAAGATTCAAACACTAACACGGTCATTCAAGGAATAGCTCAGTTTATGTCAAGTATAGTAAGTCCCTAATTACAGTGGCCAGTTGTGATTAACCACTTACTTTACTCTTCATACTCCGAGCATTACCTACCCTGACTACATCAGTATCTAAATCTACCAGCAACACATAAACCATATAACATGCGCACGTAAGACCGGTTAACTTTACAAAAACATACCTGATGACACGCAGCTACTCAGATTGGCATCCCATTCCCTTTCCGTCCCATTCTCAGTTTAAGATTAGGTTTTTGAAAATATTTACCCAATTCACTTAAACGTTGGCTCTGATACCAACTTGTAAGGCCCCGTTCCCGGGACGCTTACAGTTGGTCATTCATCGCACATAAAACGTACATTACATTTTTCCTTTCATAAATAGTTGCAGCGGAAACATCAAAAACACCATTTCATTTCATCAAAATACTTTTGCACCGAAGTACACTCGTTCCTTTAACATTATCATGTTACATTTATTACAAAAGCATTAAACATAAAGATGCCATCCAAAATACGCTGAGTAGCCGCCCCGTGCCATCCTCAGCAACATACCTGCCAACTGGAAACACATCAAAGTCAGCGTTGCTGAGTGAGTTCTAGTTTTATAATAAAACTTACTTTTCATTCATAAAACCGTTCTTTACTTTCTTCATAAAAACATTCGTTACATACATGCGTTCACACATCATACGTACATACATATAATATCATTATTATCTTCACCATTACGTTCGTTACATTCATCATTCATCATACATCATTATCTTTCACTTCTTTCTAAATCCTGTCAGACTTTACCCTCTTCATGGCACATAGCCACGATTACTGAGGTCGAATGACAAGGATTCCATTTCATACATAATTAGGATCATTCGTTAACGTTCATTTCATACATTCATTCTTTCATTCATTAATTGCTCATTACCCTTCCTTACTCGAATCTTGTCTCATGCAATATCCCCGACTCATGCTCGAAAGCTGATGATGTGCCGGAACCTGCTCACAAGTCCTCGACCCACGTCCGAAGACTGACACAACACCGGGATACGCAACAAAGATCCCATACGAGTCAATCACAGGGATTGAACTCCATCCAAGGCTGTTGCAACACCAAGTCGCTCACCTCATTAGCCACCTCAATGAATGTACGCTATCCGAGTCTTTTGCCACCCCTAGGGTTGCTCACCTCATTGCCCATCAAGATAGCAAGCTATCCGAGTCTTTGCAACAACAAGGTTGCTCACCCCAAGGCAACATCACGATAGCGCGTACTCGAGTCTTTTGCAACGACCGGGTTGCTCACCTCATACATATGCATGGCTTCATGCTACACCCCGGAGTTATGCGTAACCCGGGTAACCATCATACATCACACCCCCAACATTATGGGTACTACACCCCCACCGAAGTGGGTACAATCACCCCCACCGAAGTGGGTACATCACCCCCACCGAAGTGGGTACATCACCCCAACCGAAGTGGGTACATCACCCCCACCAAAGTGGGTACATCACCCCCATCAACATGGGTACCTCATCGAAGGTCAGTCACAAAGACTGGAACCCTTGCGTGCACACTATAGACTAGCTGAACCTCTCACGGTTGAGCCTAAGGCATTAGAGCCGTGCACTTCACTTCGCTTCACATACATACCTCACACGATTTCATTCATTCATTAATGCATGCATTCATTCATTACGTTCCTCTTTTCTTTATCTTTCACTTTACGTTACATAATACTTTCATTTCATTCATTAACGTTCAACGCAAAGCCATAGAAAGATAAACATACATAGCAAGGAACACAACATAAACATAAACATATGGCATCGTCATACATACGCATCAATCATACATCACATCACGCACATCATACATACTATGCAACACAGGCACCGCATGCCTAACTAACACATAACATCATGCATATTACCATCATCTCCATCAACATTATCATCATAATCTCATCATCCTGTGTCAACTATACCGTCCATGCCCATCACATCGTCGAGGAGTTTCATCCCGGCTATCATCTCTGAACACCTAGGCGAATGGGCAACTATGCGAATGGACCCTATGCGAATGGACTATGGGCGAATGGACCTCTATGCGAATGGACTCCCAGTCGCATAACTCTCATGCGTATGGCCTTCAGTCGCATGAATTCAGGCGTATGGGCTTCAGTCGCATACTCTTCATGCGAATGAACCTCAGTCGCATGGCCTCCAGGCGCATGGACTTCAGTCGCATAACCTCCGTGCGAATGAACCTCAGTCGCACCATCTCTCAATCGCATGACTCCCAAGCACATGAACTCCAATCGCATGCCATCATGCGTATGGACCTACAGTCGCATACAAACGTGCGTATGGACCTCAGTCGCCTCAATCGGCCGAATGCCTCAGTCGCCCTCCAGTCAGTCGCTAGCCCTAGCTGGTGCAAAGTGCAGTTAGGTCGACTGCAGCCGCGGGTTTTCGACCTCCAACCCCTTCCAAACCTCTTTTAAGCTCAAATCAACCCTTCTAAAGGTTAGGGAAACATACCATGACCTCATACAAGCATAACCAAGCAAGAAATCGAGCCACAAACGCATCATACACATACATACATGCATCAAAACGGGTCTTCACCCAAAAACTCGAAAATAGGTTTTTGGACGTGTTCCAGCCCCAAAATCAGTTGAAAACGTGTAAAAGAGGGGTCCTAGAACTCACCTTAACGATCTCGTCGAGTAGAGCTTCGATTTGACTCGCTCCTCGTTGAATTCCACGCTCGAATCCATCCGAACCAACTTTTCTCCTCTTTTCTCCTTCTCCTCTCTTCTCCTCTCTTGGCTGAAATATGGGGAGAATAGGGGTGTTTTCCCCCTTTTATACTCCCGTGCATCAAGGTTTCTCTCGTTGGCGGGTTTGGTCCCTCGACTTTGGACTTTATTTCTTTTTCTTCTTTCGTCGGCTACAAAGGAAATTTTCGGGTGTTACAACAGCAATTGTTTACTGTACCAAATGCGGTTAAACAAAGTTAGTCAGCATTTGTTTAGTGTTACAAATGCGGTTGAATAAAGTTGTTCAGCATTTGTTTTTACTGTTAAAAATGCGGCCGAACAAAGTTAGTCAGCATTTGTTCACAGTAGCAAATGCGGTAGAGTAAATTCCTTTATCCATATTTACTTCAACAAATGCGGCAGAACAATGAAGTTGTCAGCATTTATTGACTTTCATCATCATGACAGAAGAGATTAAGCACTTTGTTTATTCTTTTTGATACACATGAAAAGTGTTTGATATCAACCACATTCAAGAAATGCGGATGAGTAAAAAGAAATGCGGCAGTACAAAAGTTTACCACATAAACAAATACGGTTGAACACTTTTGTCCGCATAGGTTTTTAACACTTCAAACTTTCTATGTATGCTTCTTTGAGACTAATGCGGAAGAGTTAACATGTCCGCATTAGTTTCCCTTTGTTTTAAATGACATAAACAGTTACCCGCATTAGTTATATGCATGGGTTACCTTCACCCGCATTAACCAATGCACTTACCCGCATTAAATTTTGAACTTGAATCAAAACTTAATGTTTCTGCAGGGAAATTATTTATGTTTTATGATTTTTCTTTCTTGTTATGAAGAATTGTCTTTGATTGACTTGTGTCTTATGAAGATTTTGACTGTGGTTGGGGTTGTCAATTCTTGCTTGGATTGTCTTGTATATTAGATGTGATACAAGTTTCCCATAGTTTGACTGATCTTGGACTTCTTATGCTTCCATGAGTTTGCATAAGCTGAGATAATATAGTATAACTTCTGCACCAACACAGTCAGTTTCTTTTTGATTTGTTTTAAAGGTTTTAAGAAAGTAAATATTTATACAAACTGATCAAAATTTAAAGTAAATATTTATACATACTGATCAAAATTTTAAATTACTCCCCCTAAAGTTTATATCCATAACTAGATAGAAACTTTAAGGATTTAAAACTTTTGAATATGAAATATTTATGATGTTTTTGTTTTCTAATTTAATTATGAAGAGGAAGTATACCTTTTGTTGGGATCATATTAATCTTACATTACACATGTGCACTCTTTTGTTAGTAAAATAGACATATTTATGAAATTATTGATTGAAGATATGTTTGTCCTCTTAAACTCATACATGGTTAATATTTTAATGCACGTGATATTTATCATGTTTTGGTTGATTTGATTATTCAACATGTACCTCAAACCCAAAAGCATGGTATGATCAACCATCCTTATGTAATGTATGGTAGAACTTTTTCACAACTTACTTGACCAGGTCACTTAAGGTATGAAATCTCATTTTCACTGATCCTCCTTGGGATTCTTTTACTTTGATCCTTTTCATGATTTGTTCCATATTGGGATTCTTTTTCACTTCACTTTGGAAGGTGATCCATGATGGGATTCTTTTTGTTAATTCACAAGGAATGTATTCTTTTGTTGATTCATCCAATTTGGATGTGTTTCTCGATGGGAATCTTTTGGATTATTACATCAGCACTATGTGCTTGTTTCTTCAGGTCATTGCTTAGCAAAACAGAGAAGAAACTGATGTAGGTGAAAGAGATTCATAGAATATCATTACTTGGTGTGTTTAGGTTACTACACACACATACACTTGGATAAGCCAATACGTACCCGTACTCTGAGTGAGTGTTTCACAATTGAATGAGATTTTAATTCATCACAACATGTATCTTCTTTTCCAAGTTGAGCCTACCCACATATCAGGTAAGTCATATCAGTCTTTCAAATTTTGAATTAAGCACAGTGAATGATATAACGGCTGTAATTATATCATTTCCCGTAGTATATATCATATTCTTCATCAAAATTTACTTCTTTTTGTGATTTTCTAAAATTTTTGAATTGTTTTTGATGTTTTTGATTTTATTCAAGGTTAATCATGCCAATTGATTGAACTAGGAATTCAAACCAACTAGGTTTAAATGCCTTGGTAAATAAATCAGCCAATTGATTTTCAGTAGGAACTTGAATCAATTTGATTAACCCTTTTTCAGCACAATCTCTCAAGAAATGATATCTAATTTCAATATTTTTGTTTTTGAGTGTTGAACTGGATTATTTGTAAAAAAAACAGCTGTTGTGTGGTCTATGTGAATTGGAGTGTGCAAGAAGTTAAAACCATAATCAAGCATCTGGTTTTTAATCCCGAGAACTTGAGAGACAAGCTGATGCTGCTATATACTCAGCTTCTGTTGTTGAAATAGATACGTTTTTCTGCTTCTTGCACTGCCAGGAGACCAATCTGGGACCAAGAAATTGACAACCGCCAAAAGTGGACTTCCTATTAAAGTTGCACCCCCTATAATCATTGTCAGTGTAGGCATAATGATTGAAGTCTCCTTCCTTTGGATACCATAATCCAATAGCAGGGTTGCCCTTAAGATATCTGAATATCCTCTTGACAACATTCACATGAGACTCTGTAGGATCTGCTTGATACCTGGCACACACACAAACACCAAACATAATGTCAGGCCTACTAGCAATTAGATACATAAGTAAACCAATCATAGATTGATAGTGAGTCTGATCCACTAATTTGCCTTCTGGATCTAGACCTATCTTCTTTTTAGTATCCACTGGTGTTCTGATAGACTGACAATCAGCAAGGTGGAATTTCTTCAACATTGTTTCCATATATTTTGATTGATTGATGAAGATTGCATTTGTTGTCTGTTGGACTTGCACTCCTTAAAAGAATGTGAGTTCCCCCATTGCACTCATTTGAAATTTTGAATGCATAAGGTCTTCAAAATCTTTACAGAGTTGTTTGTTTGTTGAGCCAAAAATGATATCATCCACATAGATCTGGACCAGCAACATGTCTATTCCTCTTCTCTTTCTAAAGAGAGTCTGATCAATCTTTCCTCTTTCATATCCATGTTCAAGAAGGAAAGATAAGAGAGTCTCGTACCACTTTCTTGGGGCTTGGTGAAGACCTTACAATGCTTTGTTAAGATTGTACACCCTGTGAGGAAAATCAGGATCTTCAAAGCCAGGTGGTTGACTCCCATAGACTTCTTCAACAATCTATTCATACAGAAAAGCACACTTCATATCCATTTGATAAACAGTAAACTTCATGGATGCTGAATATGCAAGAAAGATTCTTATTGCTTCTAATCTGGAAACAGGTGCAAACACTTCATCATAATCAATTCCTTCTTCTTGTGTATACCCCTATGCCACTAGTCTTGCTTTGTTTTTGATGACAATCCCTCTATCATCAATTTTGTTTCTTTACAGCCATCTGGTACCGATGGGATATTGTCATTCGGGAAGGTGTACCGGTTGCCATACTTCTTGTTTCTTGAATTGCAGCAATTCTTCTTGTATTGCTTCAATCCAACTATTGTCTTGAAGAGCCTCTTTGATATTCTTAGGTACTATTTAACACAGAAAGCATGACAACAAACAGATGTTTGCAATACTTGACTTGCTTCTTGTCACCCGTTCATTAAGTTCACCGATAATGCTTTTTACTGGATGATTCTTGTATATTATGGTGGTTGGAATTGAGTCACCAACAATGGTTACATCATGATTGGAGACATTCAGATCATCATGGTGAGAGGCATCTTCATCTTGTACTGTTGGGGAGTTATGAAGATAATCATAATTAGTTTAGTGACTGTTTCAGCATTAGGAGCACTTTGATTACTTCCATAATTTGAGGTTCTTTCTGTTTCAACTGGAGGTGTAGCTTGATCTTGATTTCTGACTTTAGTTGATGGGTCTTCCGAAGGTGATGGTAACAAGCTAGGACTAGCTTCAGTTGAGACACTTTGATTTTGAGATGATTGTCTGATAGGAACAGCTTGTAGTGGAACATCTTCATTCAGTTGCTCAGTAGAGGTAGGAGGAATCATTGGAAAGTCATCTCTTCTTTCTACACCTGAAGAAGGTTTGTTTGAATGTAGGTTTCCTGCATCAGACATATGAAATTGATCAAAAGATTTTGTAAATGAGTCAATATCAAACAACTAGTCGGGACCATTTGTAGATTTGGGAAATGAATGTTCATTGAATTGAACATTTGTTGATTCATCAATTATGTTTAATCTAGGATTAAACACTCTGTAAGCCTTTGAAACATAAGAATAACCTACAAAGAATCCTTCATCAGACTTAGATGAAAATTTTCCCAAATAGTCTCGGGTGTTTAATATTGAGACAGGACTACCAAATGACTTCAAAAATCCAATAAATGGTTTTCTGTGAAAAAGGAGTTCATATGGAGTCTTGTTGCTTTCTTTTACAATCAGAGTTCTATTCTGCACAAAGCACGATGTGTTAACTGCTTCTGCCCAAAAGGTTATTGGCAGTTTAGCATCGGCTAGCATTGTTCTTGCTACTTCAATTAGTGTTCTATTTCTCCTTTCAGCTACCTCATTTTGTTGAGTAGTTCTAGTTGTACTGAATTGATGAGCAATGCCTTTGGATGTACAAAATGAACTAATATCTTCATTCTTAAATTTTGTCCCATTGTCACTTCTAATTGTTTTGACCTTATGATCAAGTTGGTTTTCAATTTTTGTGATAAATTCTTTTATTATTTGGTACCCTTTATTTTTATGAAGTAAAAATAAGACCCATGTAAATTTTGAAAAGTCATCAATGATCACCAAACAATATCATTTCTTTCCAATACTCATTATGTGAGTTGGTCCAAAAAGATCCATATGAAGTAGTTTTGTTAGATCTAGGAACAATAGATCTAGATCATTTTGTATAGGCTTAGAACTTTAATCAATACTTGTAATGAATGATTATAATTCATTATTTTGATGTATGCATTATGTATATAGGTTAACCCATATGTGGTTAATTTGTGTATGATTGCAGGAACAAACATAATACTTGGTCAATTACTGAAATTGACCAAGTGTAAGAAACATCTACGGATGAAAATTTTGTTATTCCGTAGATATGTCTCTTACAAGTGACTAACACCCTAAGATCCTCTGCGGATGAACAATCAGCTCTAGAGTTCAAGTGAAGTCAATCAAAAAGTTCAAGTGGAGACTCCTGCGGATAAGCAAATACCTTCGGAAGATCAAGTACCTTCGGAAGAACAAACATCTACGGAAGACTAAGTACCTTCAGAAGAACTAAGTACCTTCGAAAGACCATGTAGCTGCGGAGTCCAAACACTTGTATTTAAATAATACAAGTGTTACAAGTCAACAAGTCAACAAGTCAACAAGACAGTTGTGCAAATCCCAATAGATCCGGTATTTCCTTAACTGAAACACGTGTGTCTATAAATATGGATCCTAGGTTTCACATCAAAGGGGAACACATATGAACACACAAGCAACAATACAACAAACCAAACATCACATCAATTCACACAAACATAAACCCTAGCAGTCGACACATCAACATCAAAACATTCGAAGCATTTATTGTTTACATCTTTCATTATTTATTAATCTGTAATCATTAATCAATTCTAATGAAATACTTTTGAATCAAATATTGTTCGCTTATTAATTGTGTTCTTTTCATTGTTTTCGTCATAATCAATATTATTTCTATTTGAATTTTATTTATTAAACAATTAAACAAGGTTAATGTTGATTGCGCAAACATTAACTTGATTCCCTATTAACACCGATAATTCTTTATTGAGATCCTTGGATTCACAGGTGGTATCAGAGCCAAGTGCTCATTGATTTAGATCAATTGATCTATCAGTGCTAATATTGTTTAATTGTTTGCTTGTTTCACTAGATTTGTCAATTTTTGCTGATTAGATCTACTGTTTTTAAGCAAATCGTTTTTGTGTGAATTGATTAAAACAGTGAATTGTCTTTCAGCAAGTATTGTTACATTGCTTGATTAACTTAGATCAATATTCAAATCAATTGAATAACAGATCTGGGTTATTGATTGACATTCATCAAATTTTCAAGTTTATTTGAACAAATACATTAACAAAATCTTTGATTTGATAAGATTGACTGATTTGTGACCACAATCGCTTGATATTTGTTGATTAAGCTTTGTCACTAATTAGTTCATTACTTTAAAGACATTCCGAAATAGTTAAATCTTAGATTTTTACCTAACCATGAGTAACTTTAGTGGATCATCATACCAACCTCCTAAGTTAGAAACAAAAGCAGATTTAAATCCTGGAAAATCAAGTTCAGGAATCATGTGAATTATACAGATTATGAATTATGGGTGTCAATAACTGAAGGTCCTTATATTCCACCCACTCTTGGGTCGGATTATATTCCACCCACTCTTGGGTCGGACAATAGTCAATAACAGCCTTTGCAGCTTTCAGTTCAAGTTTTCAAGCTTACCTGGGAAGCTCCTTAACATCTGCCAACATTTGCCAACATGACTTGGAAGAACTACATCCAGATGTAGTAGAGGAGATGGATCTACAATGACAAATGGCAATGATTGCTTATAGAGCCAAACAATATATTAGGAGAAATAAAAATTTGACTGCAGCAAGTAAATCATCAAAGATTGGTGTGGATAAGTCAAAGGTAAGATGTTTCAAATGCAATCTCTATGGAAATTTCTCTAGAGAATGTAATCAACAATCAAATCCTGACTTGACACAACCTCAGCAACACCAGTCTCACCAACCATCATCATCTCAAAGATCTTTCAGACAACCACAACTTACCAACTCATCCCCACCAGCCACAAATACCTCAGCAGGAACAAGTAACTCTAAAGAAACTAGGCTGATCATACTTCAAGATGGAACCTGTGACTGGAGTATGTATGAGAAGGAAGTCTTAGAAGAAAATCAAGCTTTAATGGCTCATATGAAAAACAAAGTTCCACCCATGTCTAGAGATGTAAGAGATAGGTTATGTTCATCAATATGTGTTGAGGAAGTTGAAAGATATAGAATCCATGCTCAACAACTGGCTGATAAAGTTAAAGAAACAATGATTTTGAATGAATCTCATGTAAGAGAACTTAATTATATCAAATCAAAATTAACTCTTTACAAAAGGATTTAGACAAACTTGTTTCAGAAAATTACAGTTTAAAATCACAAGTTGAGCATCTAACCACTTCCTTAACTAAATCCATGGCTGATCATGCATCAACTGAAGTGAAACTTTAGAAGTTTCAACTTTCATCTCAGCAGTATGAGAAATTATTAAATTTTCATATTGAATCAAAGAACAGGTATGGGTTGGGATATAATGTTGTGGCACCTCCTATAAACAATAATTACTCACCTTTACCTGAATCAATGACAAATAACTTGTCAAATCATTTTGTGCCAAGCACCAAGTTTGAAATAAACTCTAATCAACAAGTTAATCATAATGAAACTAAGGTGAATAAAACTGAGTCTTCTAAATAAGAAAATATTAAACAAAATGACTCAGAATTTGACTTTGATGAGTGTGATGACTTGGATGATTTTGATGAACATGATGATGATCTACTGAACATTGGTAAGAATGTTAATTTTGAAACAATCATTCCAAAAGTTCTTGAAGAAACAATCATTCCTAAAGTTCTTAAAAAACAAAGTTGCCATCTCCGCCAAAACAAAGAAACATGCTGAAGAGTATTTGCAAGAGAATAGCTCAACTAAATAAAGGTCTTCAAGAACTTCATCAGCAACAAAAACCTTCAAATGAAGAAATTGAAAAGTATGCATCTACTGAGGAAGTACACACATTTTCCGTAGATAAAGGAAAGAAGAAACAATCAGCAGAACTTCAGTGGAAGAAGAAGCCTTCTTTAGTAGGATATCTGTGGAAAACCAAATCTACTGATTCAGTAGATGATTTGCGGAAGGCAAAATCAGCAGCAAACAAATCAAAGCATCAAAAGCTGAAATAGGATAAATCAACTACAAAATTAGAGAAGGATGCAAAGCCTCAAAAGTTGACAAAGAAGAAGAAAGTAACTGATTCTGACAAAGAATCTGAGGAAATGTACTGCAAATGGTGTGATATGAAAAACCATAATAGTGAAGATTGTTACTTAAGTCGTTATTGTTCTATTTGCAATATGAACAATCACATGACATCTGACTGCTACTTCAACAAACGTTGTGCTATTTGTAACAAAAATAACCATGCAACTCATGAATGTTATATCAACAAAAAGAACAAGACAAAGACCACAAAGAAGAAACAATCTGATAAAGCTGAATCAGACACTCAATCTACTGATTGTGAAAAAGATTCAAGAAATAAGAAGAAACAACAAAAACAAAAGCCAAAACCAAAGGAGAAAACATCCACTGATGTTCAACCTTTGAAGAAAAGAACATCATTTTAGCAATCAAAAACACCTCACAAAAGAGTGGATTTGACTGAAAAAGAAACAAATGTTGATGATGCTTTCTTTGATAATTTTGAAAAGGGAACTCATGTACCTCATTCAAAATCAAAAGATAATGAAACTTTCAACAATCAAGATTCATTATCAAAAACAAAGCATCAAACCAACAAAATAATGTGAATGAAGAAGAGATTGAGAAAACAGGACCTAGTTCAACAACCTCATCTTCAACAAAATCATCCTCACCTAAAACAACTCAGAATGAATCAATTAAAACTAAATTTAATACTGAAACTTCAATACTTATTCATGAAGGAGTAACAATTTTAGACACTGCTGGCAAACCCAAGATCATTAAGGCTTGGGTTGTCAATTCTAACTGATTTCTTTCTGTGTGCAGGAACAATCTTGGAGAGCTGACAACAAGTGGTATGTTGACAGTGGTTGTTCCAGGAATATGACATGAAATTGTTCACTTTTCCATGACTTGAAGCATAAAAATGTCTCATATGTGGCATTTGGTGGGGATAATAAGGGAGGCAAAATAGTTGGTGAAGGAATGGTAACTAATGGTGTGTTCAAATTTGAGAAACTAAACTATTGTGAAAATTTACAATATAATTTACTGAGTGTGTCTGAAATTTGTGATCAAAATTATACCACATTATTTGATAACACTAATTGTTACATTCTTAAGCCAGGTTTTTGAGTTCTAGAAGATTGGATCCTTCTTAAAGCATCAAGAAAAGGAAACACATATGTTTTGGATATGAACAACACTTCACTCACAAGACATGAAACATGCCTCCTATCTAAGTCATCAGAAGATGAATCTCAATTGTGGCATAGAAGGCTTGTTCGTTCTAACATGAAGAACATGAACAAATTGGTGAAAAATGACATAGTCATTGGATTGCCAAAGAAAGAGTTTTATTGTTCAAATCATTGTCCTTCATGTTATAAAGGAAAACAACTTAGAGTGTCTCATAAATCCAAAATTATCAATACAAACACTACACCACTCAAATTGCTTCACATGGATCTGTTTGGTCCAACCAATGTGATAAGCATTGGAAAGAGGCACTATTGTTTGGTGATAGTGGATGATTTCACTAGATTCACATGGGTCTTCTTCTTAAAACAAAAGAGGAAAAACATCAGAAACATTAATGGACTTTGTCATCAAGACTGGGAATCAACTTGATTTAAAAGTTAAAATTTTCAGGAGTGACAATGGGACTGAATTTGTTAATACTGACATAGATTCCTTTTGTAGGAATAAAGGTATTGCAAGACAATTCAGAGCACCAAGAACTCCAAAACAGAATGGAGTTGCTGAAAGAAGAAACATAACACTTATTGAAGCAGCAAGAACAATGCTAGCTGATTCACAATTGCCAATCACGTTTTGGGCTGAAGCAGTGAATACAGCATGCAAAGTTCAAAATAGGACAATGATTGTCAAAGAACATAATAAAACACCTTATGAGCTTTTATTTAATAAGGCCCCGCTCCCGGGAAACCTCACAGTTGGTTAATCATAGCATAAAATCATTTTAATAAAAAAACAATGCAGCGGAATAAAATAAACATTTACTTAAAACTTCCAGTTGATATTGTGATCATACATTTGTCCTTTAATTGTAAATAAAACATAGTACTTTTTCCTTTAAATTACAATAAAAGATTTCATAAACAGGAATGCCATCCATTGCCATCCAAGTAGCCTCCAACCGGTGCCATCCTCACCATCAGCATTTACATGCCAACTATCATGCATAAAAGTCAGCTTCGCTGAGCGAGTCCTAGTTTTAAATAATATAAGAAAATATAAACTTTATCCTTCATATAATGACCACGCATAAATCATAACATTTCTTGCATCATAATAAGCACGTTCATTATCTTTCATTCTTTCATTATCTTTCATTTTCATCATAAGCGAGATTGCACAATGCAAGAGCTCCATGTTGATCGACAACGAATGTCGATCCCTGTTGACACACGTCATCATGGTACCTAACCCTCGACAGTTGATCCACACTGCAAGGCACATAGCCCGCTCATAAATACGGATCAATCATCATACATCAGACTTACGTAAGTGAAGTCGATCATGGTGCTTGCAAGACTTTTCATCATCAAATGGGCTCGGGGGTAACATTCATTAAGTTTCACTTTTCATTAATATCATCTTCCACTTTAATATTTAATATTTAACTTAATAAGTACACAACATACCAAGTACTAGTCGTCATAACACATAACCGACATAACCAACCCTTCGCGGAACAGCGGGGGTTCGAGGGCGGAGCCCCTGACAGCGGGGTCCTAGGGGCAGCAGCCCCTAGTGGGGTCCATGGGGCAACGCCCTTGGCTGGGGCCGGACTGCCAGGTCAGCGTGAAAAATTTTTATTTTTAAGTATTAATATAACACATTTCCTTATAAAAAAATCGATCTTCCTGTTAAAACCTCTTAAAATCTTGGTCATTTAAAAACATATATTTAGTCTGCATAATAGCCCCAAAACATTGAAAAACTTATAAATAGGGGATCTAGAACTCACCTGGATACCGTGAGTAATCTTCTAGACTAAACTTTCTGGGCTAGGATCACACTACACAGCCTGCAGATAAGTTAACACTTAGAAGGGTTAATTTCTGCCTAAATTCGCTGCTAATTTTGCTGCCAGAAAAGCAATTTCGCTGATAGTTTCGCTACCAGTTTCACTGCCAGTTTCGCATGGCAGTTTCGCCCAACTTTCGTTGGAATTTCCATGGCTGTGAAATTACCTGCGAAACTATAGTTTCGCAGAAAACCCACAGTTTTGCAGCTTGAATATGCAATTTCGCTGGATGCATAGACAGTTTCATAGATCGAGCTGAAATGACGAACCAACCCATTTTTAACCCAAAATCGCACCTTTTTACGTCCAAACCCTTAGTTTATCATCCATGAGGCTAAATCTAAGCTTTATACATGTTTTCATACGTAAAAATGTGACCATTATGCGATTCTTTGCAACTTTTCAAAACCTAAAACCCTAGAATCTGGGTTTGATCTACAGAAAGGTTTAGAGGCCGATTCTTACCTGGATTTATTGCTCCTTTCTTATGGTTTCATGCTCCAACACCTAGATCTTCAATCTCTTAACCTTTGAAGCTCCAAATCTAGAGTTTTCTTCACTTTCTGTCTCTACGAATCTGGTGGCTAGGGTTGCAAATGAGGAAGATGAAGGCTGATTTGGTGGGTTAAGGGCTGATTATGGGCCTTTAATCCCTTAGGCTACTACCCAATAAGGCGAATTTAGCCTATGGCCATTTCTTTACCTTATTAAATACCCAATAATTAAGCCCATTATCCGTAATGACTCGTTTTGACTTTTCGGGGTGTTACATAAAGAAAACCTTACATAGGATATCTTAGAGCTTTTAGGTGTCATGAATCTGTTTTAAACACAAAAGAACAATTGGGAAAATTTTCTGAAAAAGCATATGATGGTTTCTTTGTTGGATATTCTTCAACATCTAAATCTTTTAGGATCTACATCCACGACATAACATTGTGGAAGAAACTCCTAATGTATCATTTGATGAATCCTTATTTCCTAAATCAGTTAAAGGATCATCATGGTTATTTGATATAGATGCACTAACAGACTCATTTAACTATGGTTATTTGAATAATGCAGGATCTAATGATACATTTTATCCATTTGTGGGATATGAATGAAGTGTCATTATCGGCTGATCCTCCAAGAATACACACATCAAGTATCTTGGAACAAGGTACAACAACTAATAACAATGATGCTGCACAAGTCCAGCAAAATGGATGCACATCCTCAAATGAAAACACTTCATCAGCAGACGTTGACTCTGCATCCGCAGATGTGCATTCTGCATCCGGAGATATGAATAATGTCTCAGCAGTTGTTCAATGCTCTCAAGAAGATACAACAAACATTGGAGATGATTCAGCAAGTCCACATATACCATCCGTAGATGTTCATGTAACTCCTACGGAAGAACAAAATGCTTCTGAAGAAGTACCGGCGAAAGATATTAATGATGCACCTAATGTTCAAACTCAGGAAGATCACTCCATACCCAATGATGAACAGAAGGATTGGATCCATGTGCATCAATGAATATGACTAACTTGGAATCATCTATTTCAGTTGAATCAACTCCAACAACAAGAATTCACAAGACTCACCCAATAAACAACATTATTGGTGATCTTGATAAAAGAACAACAAGAAGCCAAGGTGGAGCTGCAAACATCTGTCTTTTCACTTGTTTTCTTTCACAAGTGGTTCCTCCAAACATCACAGCTGCTCTAAAGGACAATACCTAGATTGAAGCTATGCAAGAAGAGCTTCAACATTTCAGAAAGCAGAAAGTCTAGAATCTAGTTGATTACCTGAAGGCCAACATCTAATTGGAACAAGATGGCTCTTAAAATAAACTAGATAACAGAGGTATAATTGTGAGAAACAAAGCAAGGTTGATTGCATAAGGTTACACACAAGAAGAAGGGATAGACTATGATGAAGTTTTTGCACCAGTTGCAAGAATTGAAGCCATAAGAGTATTTCTAGCATATGCGTCGTATAAGAAGTTCACTGTCTATCAAATGGATGTCAAATGTGCTTTCTTATATGGGAAAATTGATGAAGAAGTCTATGTAGCACAACCTCTTGGATTTGAAGATCCTCATTACCCACACAGGGTGTACAAGCTTGATAAAGCTTCGTATGGTCTTCATCAAGCATCAAGAAAGTAGTATGAAACATTATCATCTTTCTTGCTCAATCATGGACACAAAAGGGGAACCACTGATCAGACTCTCTTCCTCAAACAAGAACATCAAGATTTCTTAGTTGTTCAAATTTATGTTGATGATATTATATTTGGCTCATTTAACAAGAGATTATGTGTAAGCTTTGAAGAGATAATGAAATCAGAGTTTCAGATGAGTTCAATGAGAGAATTAAATTTCTTCCTTGGTCTACAAGTTCATTAGAAGACAAATGACATTTTCATCAATCAAGAGAAATACATACATCAAATATTGAAGAAGTACAACCTTGCTGATACATCTTCATGCAAAACACCAGCCTCAACAATTGAAAAGATTGTACCTGATCCTACAGGAAAAACTGTTGATCAAAGATTATATAGATCAATGATAGGATCACTTATATATTTAACTGCCAGTAGCCCTGACATTATGTTTGCTGTGTGTGTTTGTGCTAGGTACCAATCAGATCCAAAGGAGTCTCATCTGAATGTTGTGAAAAAAATTTTCAGATAGCCCTTGGACTTTGGTATCCAAAGGATGGTGACTTCACTCTCTACTCATATTCAGATAGTGACTTTGGAGAATGCAACAACAACAGAAAATCCACAACTGGTGGATGTCAATTCACAGGACCAAGACTAGTTTCATGGCAGTGCAAGAAGCAAACAAATGTATCTGTACCCACAGTTGAGGCTGAGTACATAGCTGCTTCAGCTGGTTGCTCTCAAGTCCTTTGGTTGCAAAACCAATTGCTTGACTATGGTTACAATTTCCTTCAGACTCTAATTTATATTGACAATTCAACAGCTATGTTTATAACTGCTAATCCAGTGCAACATAGTAAAACAAAACCTATTGAAATAAGATACCATTTCCTGAGAGATTGCTCAGAAAAAGGTTTGATCAAGTTAGTCAAAGTGGATACAACAAATCAGTTTGCTTATTTATTCACTAAAGCCTTTGATTCAGTTAGATATAATTTTCTAATTGAGTCTCTTGGCATGATTAACTTAGATTAATCATTATGAACAAACAAAGAAAAGCATGTGTATGTCCTTGTAAATAGTAATAAATATAAAAAAAATTATCCTTCGGATTTATAATTACCTTCGGAAGAAACTTATGTCTTAGAACAATTTTCTTCCGAAAGCAATTAACCTTCGGAAGAAACTTCTAAAACATCTTTCGAAGCTTTGAATAAAAAAAATATTTTCTTTCTGTCTATATCTTTTAATTCAGCATGACATATGTATGGCAAATGATAGTACACTATACCTTTGCTTATTCCTGAATTTTTAAATATCATTTAAATCTGATCAGTTTTCTTGATATGTGAGTAGGTTCATCTTAAGTGGAAACTACACTAAGAGCATGCCAAACATAATGAAAAGTGACTATTTGTGGGAAACTTCATTTTGAGGATACAGCAAGTAAGTCTTATTCTGATGTGACAAAATCATTTATCAAAGCACACTATGTACCAACACTTTATAATATCTTTCTTTGCAAATCATATTCCCTCTGTTTTGTGTAAACAAAGACTTGGGTGTATGATCACCATGGTATACATTTGTAACCAATTGGTAAAAAGATCATCATCCTCATCATCCCTCTGTTTTATGTAAACAAAGACCTGGGTTAAAGGCACCTCTATTTTACGGAAGTAAAGACCTGGTGACCTGATGATGATCATATCTAAGCTCTAAAAAGAATCCTCTGTGATTAACTGTATATTAAATTTAGAGCCTTTAGTTCAATGCATTAATGAGATGTCAAATGCATCTCAATATAGAACTTATAACTTAAAGTACATAGTTTCTAAGTGTGAAAAGGTGATGATTTGATTCACAAAGGGAGGACAAAATCTAAGTGAGTTTAATGTGAAGCCCATAACAGTTACCTCCTAATAAACATGATAACATGATAACCAGCATGCCTAGTTGACACAATACTCTTGTATGGATTTAAGTGGACAAACATACTTGCAATCAGAACTAAATCAGGTATCAATTAATCAAACAAATTAATTAGGAAGATGCATAGTGTTATAGTATGATCCCATTCTATGTTTATATATGCTTGTACATAGTACTAATTTCAATTTTGTTTAGTTTAATTTCTTTCTGTTTGGACAGACATGTGTCTTTCATGATATTCTTCTTTGAAATTTATGATAAATGCCTTCGTTCATCATTAATAAAAAATTTAGGGGGAGTAGAATCATGAAAATAAGTTAACAACAAAATTGTCAAATAAATTGTCAATATAAAGGAATTGGAACCTGATCACTATCTTAGCTTTTGGATACATGAAGTTTTTAAAATATAAACCTTCTTGTGCACAATTGTCATAAATACAAAGTCAACAAGGTCCAATAACAATAAATGGTTCTAATCAGTTGATTAGAACCATACAACAAAATAAGTTTTAATCGTGGAATTTTTAACATCAGAAGAAGCTACAGTGCATGCTTAGCATTAGCAGAAACTACAAGGCATTTTATGCATCCGCAGAAGCTACAGTGCGAAACTTAAGAGGGAGTAAAAATATGACTATTCGTAGATTGGTAACCTACGAATGAGTTAATATTTTACAAGTATAATTCATTTCCATATATTGGTAACCTATGAAAAATCAAGTTATACTTCAATTCAATTTTAAATTTCAGTTTTTAAGTTAGGCATCCGCAGATGTCCTACAGATGAACTGAAATCTGCGGAACAAATAAATTCCCTGGATGAGTAATAAGAAAAGTGGGACCCAATTCATTAAATAAATGAAATAAATGTGTCTGAGGGAGTATAAATGATGTTTTTGACTTGGAATTCATTATTCACTATTACAGAACCTTTTTGACCTAGAAGTTCGTTAGTCAAAACCTCTCCGTCCCTTAGCTGATTTCAAAATTACTCAAATCCTAAACATCAAACAAAGCTTAAAACTGGTTTCAAGTTTTAATCTCAATGTAAAACATATCATAAACATAAGTAATGAACTGATTGATTCATTGTTTTCGTTTAAACTCTTCGTATTCGTAAATATGATGACTTAGTTCTAACATAATTTGTCTTCATTCTTATGAACAGATGGCTAATCGATTTGCAAGGGAGCACAATGTGTGTGCGTTCTTAAATCCCGATGACCCTATATCAGAAGGATGTCGGGACATCATCAGATACTTGCGACGATCCAGGCTTTTCTATGCTTTAACAGCAGAGCCTGTGATTCATCAAGCTCCCATATAGTCGACTTTTGGAATTCAGCTCAAATAGTGGACGATGGAGAATCTAAAGTGATTATGGCTGATATTAAGAATGAAAGACTAAGAATAGATGAGCAGACCATCAGAAGGGTATTAGAGTTTGGAGATCAAGAATCAGGTTACCCAGATGTATTTGAGAATGAGTATATAGGAAGGTGTTCTACCTGATGGGATATGGTGGTGATTTTGAGAAAGGAGAAATAAAGAAAGGAAGATTGTGTAAGCCATATAGATTTATGTGTCACACTTATCTTAAGTGTATCTCCAATAGAAATCCAGATTGGATAGATTTTCTAGACACATTTCTTTTGGAATCATTGGCATATTTGAGGGGAGGACATACAACTACTCAAAGTACATCTTTCGGGTTTTGAGTGACCAAATCAAAGTACAGAAAGCTGACAAGATGTATATGTTCCCAAGGTTCTTACAATTGATCATAAAAGCTGAGCTTCCTGGAATAGACAGAGATGGTGATGTGTTTGTTCAAGCACATCTAGAAAGATCTGTGCTCAACAAGATAAGTGGAAAATACCAAGGTGAAGACATGCCTATGTTTGCTCATGTGGCTGACCCTAATGCCAACATTCCTTAAGAATTGATATGGGAAGAACCACAAGGAAGTTCACCTACTAACTATGTGGAAGCCTCACCTTCACCTCATCAATCACCCATTCACCAACATCATCAATCTCCCCAACCACAATCACCAGCCAGTCAAAACACTCAACCAATCTCTCCAATTCACCCTCCATCACCAAATCAACTCCAAATACAACTTTTTCAACAACCTCCAACTCCAGAAAATCAATCCTCTGAGAGCATTTACACCGGGGAGACAAAGTTAGCCTCACAAGCAAGTACAGTTCAACTTTCATTAACCAAGACAGAATCCCCTGTCCATTCAAATGATACCGAACCTGTCTCTCCAGTCACTGACCATCAGCAACAACAACAACCACATCAAGAATAGGCAGATCAAGCCATTGAGTACAGTTCAAGCTCAGCAAGTGTAGCCTCTGAAGAAGTGAATGATGAGGAGATTGCTGCTCAATATCAAGAAAAAGAAGAAGAGGCCAACTATGTTAATGTGATTGCTTACAATGAAGATGATATCAGTGATAACGATATCCCAGTCAGCAAAAGTTATTTGGTTGCTGAATACAACAAGCTTGTTGTCAAATCTAACAATAGAAAGCAAAGAATTCAAGAGTTGGAGGGGATGATAAACGAAAAAGATGATCAGCTGATAAAACAAAAATCTAGTCTGAAAAGATTAAGAGAAAACATACAAGAAAACAATGAAGTTATTGATGCTCTGCAAGAGCTTGTCAAAGAACAAAAAGAGTCAATTGCACATGAGAAGGTTGAAAAAGAAAAGCTTGTGTTGGATAGCAATAAAGCTAACAAGACACTACAAGAATAATTTGCTCAGCTAAATAGAAAGGATGAGGAGATTGAAAGACAGAGATAGAAGATAAAGGACATTGAAACAAATGCTCCTACAACAAAACAAACAAAAGAATCCGTTGAAGCTTCAATGCCAGTCATTCAATATTCAAGGAAAAAGGAAGTACTTGGGTCCTGTTAAGAAGGAAGTGTTTGAAGTACAAGATTCTCCTAAAAGATCAAGGCCTACATCACCTGAGCACACTCCTTCAATGGATGTATCAACTTCAAAGCCTATATCTCATAATGAAACAGATAGTGATGAAGAATGGAAATAGCTCACTAAAGAAGAAACTCACAGAGATCAAGGAGAATCAAAGGCTGATGATCTTCTGACAACAAAAGACATATTAGAATAAAGGCCTTAGTCAACAATGTTTATGACCCTTATCAACCATGGGTTTCCATTTGATATGGTTGAGAGGATGAATGTGACTGAGATAAAGGATCTACAGAAAGAGTTTGAGCTTGCTAGATTCATGATCCCTAATTGTGACTATGAAGCATTCACAACATTTCAAGCCATTCAGAAAATCAAGATAGATCTAGGCCATTGTGACACAGCAAAGCTTAGCAAGTACAATATGATCTGTTGGCTACAGGGTCATAACTACGAGGCACATGAGCTTAAGGGAAGAAAAGTTGGTGAGCTTAGGAGGATGATGGAAAATGTTATGGCTGTTGAGCTTGACACAGGGGTGAGATTCAGAACTAAAGCTCCTAACCCATCCTATGAGCAACAAAGCAAACTCCTATAATTGATGAATCTAAAGATCAGCACAAAGGGAAAGAAAATTTTATCAGAGAGCCTAGGGCAGTTATCTCTGCAAAGTATGGCCTCTAGGAACAACAGTCAGGGAAATCACTAAACAAAAGTCAACCCTGATAGAGCTATATGACCATATCACAACTCCCAGTTTTGTGGAAGAAAACAGGATTATGGCCTGGAAATATGATCCAGACTGGAATTGTGCAATCATCAAGAGCACATCTTGGAGAATTTAATACTTCCATGATGTAGAAGCATTATTGAGACTTCCTGAGAGAGACATTAAAGACTTGCAAAGCCTAATCATCTCCAACTATCCAATCCATCCAAGGGGGGGAGACTTTTCTGTGTCTTTGGGTAGGATGAAAACAAGGTTTATAGATGATGTTCTGAAGGACGCTAAGAGAGAAGATGCTAAACATAAGAAAAGACTTCAAATGTAAAGAAGATCAAACACCAACTCCTCTACTATGGTTGATGATGAATTCTTAAGGAGGGTTGGATACTCTGACAGAAAACAGCAGCCATCAAAGTCTTAGCAGGAAATCAATACACTATTGCCATAACTGAGTGGGGATATGTTGAGAAAACAAAAGAAATGGTGCTACTGAGGAATGCTGAAGGGAAGAAACGTGAAAAGATAAGAATTTTTGACTCAGTAGAGATCAAACTGCTCCACCCCAGCTACACATCATACTTGCATGACTAATTCTTCCCAAAGCTGTCAGATGAAAGAGCACAGATTGATCTATGCTTATATGTGCACATGATACAAGTGGTGGATAAACTGCATGCAAAAGCATATAAGAGAAGAAGATATGATGCTGGGCTTTTGAAAGGAGTTAATATTAAAGAAGTATCAGAACTAAGAATCACTGAGGAAGATAAGCTTGACTTTGTTCACAAGAAGATGTTGTCAAGATTGAAGGAGCTTTCAATTTTAAAGAACTGATTAGAAGTGTCTAAGCCTAAGGGGGAGTTTTGTTAGATCTAGGAACAATAGATCTAGATCATTTTGTATAGGCTTACAACTTTAATCAATACTTGTAATGAATGATCATAATTCATTATTTTGATGTATGCATTGTGTATATAGGTTAACCCATATATGTGTTAATTTGTGTATGATTGCAGGAACAAACATAAGACTTGGGCAATAACTGAAATTGACTAAGTGTAAGAAACGTCTACGGATGAACATTTTGTTCTTCCGTAGATATGTCTATTACAAGTGCCTAACATCCAAAGATCCTCTACGGATGAACAATTAACTCTAGAGTTCAAGTGAATTCAATCAAAGAGTTCAAGTGGAGAATCATGCGGATAAGCAAATACCTTCGGAAGATCAAGTACCTTTGGAAGAACAAACATCTACGGAAGACTAAGTACCTTCGGAGGAACTAAGTACCTTCGGAAGACCATGTAGATGCGGAGTCCAAACACTTGTATTTAAATAATACAAGTGTTACAAGTCAATAAGTCAACAAGTCAACAAGACAGTTGTGCAAATCCCAATAGATCCGATGTTTCCTTAACTGAAACACGTGTGTCTATAAATATGGATCCTAGGTTTCACATCAAAGGAGAACATAGACAAACACACAAGCAACAATACGGCAAACCCAAACATCACATCAATTCACTCAAACATAAACCCTAGCAGCCGTCACATCAACGTCAACACATTCGAAGCATTTAGTGTTTACATCTTTCATTATTTATTTATCTATAATGATTAATCAATTTTATAGAAATACTTTTGAATCAAATACTGTTTGCTTATTAATTGTGTTCTTTTCATTGTGTTCGTCATAATCACTATTATTTCTATTTGAATTTTATTTATTAAACAATTAAACAAGGTTAATGTTGATTCCTCAAACATTAACTTGATTCCCTATTAACATCGATAATTCCTTATTGCGATCCTTGGATTCACAAGTTTCAATGGAAAATTGTTTGTGTTCACCTGCTTTGGCTTGTGGGAAGACTTATGTTGTTTCCCTTTGAGACACGCAAAACAGTGATCAATAAAGTTAAATTCTTTTTCGGGTAAACCGCTGACATGGTTTCCCTTGACCAATCTGTTCATGTTTTTGAAATTGGTGTGTCCCAAACATCTGTGCCAAAGCTGTGACTCATCAAAAGATGCTTTTTATAGAAGACATGTTTCTTCTTTTGGAATGGAAGAATTGAGGTTTAAGACGTATTTGTTATTCTTCCTCGGGGTCTTCAAGACAACCCATTCTTCAGGAATTTGAAATCTCGTTTTCAGAATGTGGCAATGAGTGTCAGTGAAGTGAGTTGAGTATTTCTTGTCACAGATTTGAGACACGCTGAGTAGATTGAAATTCAGTTGTTCACAGTAGTTCACTCTATCAAAGCTCAGCATCCTATTCGTCACAGATCCTTCACCAGTGATTCTGCCACCTTGTGAATCTCCTCCGAATGCCACAGTAGTTCCTTGGATATGCTTGAAGTCATGAAGGAGGGAATGATCTCCAGTCATGTGTTGGGAGCATCCACTGTCCACATACCATAAGCTGTTGGACCTATATAAATGACCCTGCAAGCACAAAAGAACTAATTAGATATTGGAACCTAAGCCATAATGGTCTTGGGTTTCCCGTTCCTATCCATGATAGTAACTTCTTGATATTTTCCTCTGAACTGGGACTTAGAGGAGGGTGTTTTGGGAGATCTCAGATGACATGTTGCTTGTTTCATCTCATCAATTTCATCTGAAGAGTCAGAAGAATATTAAAACCTTTGGTCCCTATTTCTTTGAAGAAATCTAACCCGTTTTTTTATTATCAAACATCATTTTTGGTTTATGAAGATCATATGTTTGCATGATGTTGTGATATTTGTTTCTTTGAATTTTCTTCAACTCTTTTATGTTACCCATGTTATTATCTGAACTAGAAGTCCTTGATTGATTATTATGAAATTGACTTTTGATTTTTGGTTTCACAGATGATATTGGTGAGATGGGTTTGTTTTGGGGAATTCTCAACCCTTTTTGCTTGAAGAAATAATCAGATGTATTGTGGTTGGTCATATCACAGACTGAACAATATTTATTGAAATAGCACTTTTTGGTGGAATGATTGTTCATGTCACATATAGAGCAGTATTGATTGAAATAGCACTTATTAGTACTGTGATTAGACATTTCACAAACCTCACACTACAGGTGTTTGTCTCTTGAAGTTGATCTTGATGTTGAGGACTCAGTAGGTTTACCTGTTTTCAACTGAGTCTCAACCTTTGACTTTGGTGAGGAAGCAAGATCAGCCCTTTTAGTAGTTTGTTTCACAACACTACTAGGTTTGTCTTTTCTGGATTGTTTTTGCTTCATTATCATTCTTCTTACCTACGTTTCTAATTGATTCACATGTTCTTTATTACAAATATCAAAACCAACTCCCTATTTTGATTTTGAAGATTGTGGGTCTGAATTGATTTTTGTTTTTGATAACATTGAAATCTTGTTTTTCTTTGGCAGTGAAACTTTGTCTGATTTGCTTGAATTTTTTGGAGATTTAATCTCATAATTAAAACTACTTTTAGCAGAGGATTTCACTGAAGCCACGGTTTTCTTCTTATCTTTTGAAACTGTAGGTATAAATTTCACAAATGGGACAATGGCTTTGATTGGGCTTGTTGGTTTGATGACATTCACTGTCTTGTCTAAACACTTCTTGATTTTAATTGGGTGTCCTAATTTAATTTTCTCCTTATTTGTTTCAATATAAACATCTGGTTTATTTTGAGGATTTGTGATGTGTTTTACTATTGTTTTTGGTTCAATAGTGTTAGGTTCATTTTGCTCTTTGAGTGTGACAGAATCAGGCATGACAGTGTAGTTGTCATTGTAAGGTGGGGGACAAGAATTATACCCAATCCCAATCATATCCTTGTGATCTTTTTGTGAGTCTAGCATCTCTTGCAGCTTGACTGAAGACATTTGAAACTTTTCAAGTTTCACTTCAGTATGTGATTGCTCAGCTTTTGATTGAGCTAACTTTTCAGTTAGTTGTTCATTCTAAACTGCTAGAGTGTACTTTTCACCATGCAATTTTTCAATGTCAGAGATGAGTGATTTGATTTTTATTTCAAAGCCTTTAATTTCTCTTTTGAGCATCTCTGACTTGACTTTTTCTTCTTTTATTTTAGTAGCCAGTTTATGATTATGCTCACGAAAACCTTGCAGTTCAGTAATGCACTTATCACTACAAAGGTTGGATTTTACCGCAGATGGCATAGGAGTTGGGCCATCATTGATGTGAGCCATGAGTGCATGATTTTGAAATTACCTCTACATACAAACTCCAATCACACACTCTATCTTGTCTGATGACAAGAGCATTTGAAGATGCTGGACTGCTTCCATGTGCTTGATTTGTTAGTTGTGGATGACTCTGATATGGTTGTTGATGTTGTTGTTGGTGATGATACTGCTGGTGTTGATTGTTGGAGGGAAAGCTTATGCTTGGTTGTGAAGATGACTAACCCTGAGAATTCCGTTGTAAATTGTTGTTGTTTCTTCTAGGAGCATTACATTCTCTGGAGAAGTGACCAGTCATACCACAGTTGAAGCACTTCACCTTGGATATGTCATATCCAAGTTTGGTGTTTTCATTGAGGCTAAGCTTTCTCCCTTTTCTGAAGAACTTATTGGCTCTCGTTGCTATCATAGCCATTTGCCTCTGCAGATCCATTTCTACCACATCATCTGGATCCATTTCTTCTAAGTCTTCTTGGATCAAATGAGTAGAAGTGAGTCTGCCTCCCAGGTAAGCTTCAAAGCTAGCAACAAAGGCATTGTAAGTTGCCTTTTGCTCTTCTGATCTTGTGTCTTTAGGAGTAGTTGAGGGAGTTGTAGTGAACCCTGTTGGTTGAGCAATAGTTGATGGCTTGTTTGTTTTTGGAGCTGCAATGAAACCAGTTGTCTTCACTTAATCTCTTGAGGAGAGAAAATGATCATTCTCAGTGATGAATGCATTTTCCACAGAGTGAGTGTCTGATGGAAATTTGTAAGCTTCAATAACTCGAGGTCCACCAAGGTTCCTGCTCCTTTTATCAAGTTCAAGAGCTTCTATTTTGGAAATCATGATGTCCAAGGTGGTACTCTATAGTAACATTTTGTTTCCAACTTTCTTGAAGACTGTGAAGCATCTTTTTGTTCAGTTCTTTGACTTTGTATGTCACTCCTATAATCTCTAGATCATTCACAAGCTGCACAAATCTATGCAGTTGTTTAGAGATTGATTCCCCCTTGGAGTGATGAAATGTTTCATATTGATTAACAAGCTTATCCATGTTAATTTCAGCTACTTCATTGCTGCCTTCACACATTATTAGCAGTGCATCCTAAACAACTTTAGCAGTTCCATACTTTTCTAGCCTTTTAAGCACATCCATTTTCAGTGCTTGAGTGAGTATAGAATAAGCTTTGAGATTAACTTTTATCTTCTTGTAGTCATCATCATCAAGTGTGAGATCCTCAATAGGTATTCTTGAAGTTTTGTACAGAGAAGCCTGATCAACAGAAAGTGTCACAGGAACGTGAGGCCCTTTATATATTGAAATCCAATAGTCCAGATCTACACCTGTAATTTAGTTCATGAATCTGATTTTCCATTGCTTAAACTCATATTTGTGTTTAAGCATAGGAGGTTTTGGAGTATGACGAAGTTCAGAGAAATTATGTGAATCCATTTTAATAAGCTGTTTTTAACTTGTTTGAATAATGATTAGATTGATTGTTAAGTCCAACTAGTCCAAATAGTCCAAAACAAGCTTAAGAAATCAGATCTGCTGATGTTTTGTAAGTTTTTGTTGTAATTTTAAAGTTTGATCAACTGTTCACAAATTTTATCTTGAAGATGAGTACGGATGAATAGTGACTATCGAAGAGTTTCTGCAGTTTTTCAACTTGTATGCTAAGTACTTGGAGTCGAACACTCTATCAGCAACTCAATCACCTGATCAATCGAGTTCAGCTTAGATCTAGGCAGATTTGAAGAAGAATCGAGAGCCAAAGCTCTTATAACAATTGACTGGGTGTCAGAATGATAATCTCACAAGGACCGAATATGATGATTGAGTCAATGATTGTATGGCGGAATCCAACAATCAATGAACATTGAATGCAAGAAATACTTATAAATGCTCCTTGTATTAATGAAGGTGATCGGTTACAATGAATGCTAGGGTTTGAGCATTAAACAGTAACAATACACCTTGAGAACATAAGACTAAACAAGATATTCTAATTGTCTATATTGTCTATCAACAGTCACCTCACATACGAGGTTTTCTATTCTATTTGTAGGCTGACAAGATGTCTTTTACCAAATGACTGAACTACCCCTGACCTATACATCAGAGAACTAGTCTAAGTACAAAAGTCTTCATCAGCATTTCTTTTTTTTCATCTACATTAACTAAAGTGGATGTGTTAATCTTCATCAGCATTTCTTTTCTTCTTCAGCATTAGTGTTTGGTCATCAGCATTGACAAATGCGGATGAGCAAACACTTGGCGTATTTGTTGATGAGCATTCGCATTAGTAAATGCGGATGCACAAAGTACTTGTCAGCATTTGTTTCGGCTATCCGCATTTGTTAATGCGGAAGAACAAACACTTGTCAGCATTTTTTCTATGGTCATCCGCATATACAAATGCGGTTAGCCGACACTTGTCTTCTATTCTTCATGCATATTCTTCATCCGCATTGGTTCTTGGACTTGTGGGATTTCCAGCAGAACAACCATCAACCCACCACTTGAATTGGCTTGTATGATCCTTTCAGGGTCCAACAGATAGTGAAGGATGCCTCTGAGAATAGTGAAGAAGAAAATTCTAAGATGGGTCACTATTCCTCTAAAGAGAGTAAAAAGGTTGGGATGACCAAGTCAAGAATAAAGGACTTGACCAGAAAGGCCAAGAGGAAGTCCAAGAAGGCTCAAGAGATCAAGTCCACCTTTAACTCTATGCAGAAACAAGTCTATATCTCTGCAAGATTTAAAGTGGTTAAAGCTGAAGACACAAACCTGAACTCTAGTACCAGGAGTTCTCGTTCATGTTCAAATCATCCCAACAAGATGAAGAAGGCTAATCAGTTGTATACCACTGCTACACAACCTGAACTATCCAGCTCCAAAGGCAGCTCTCACCCTAAAAAAATTGCCACAATATCTACAAAGGTGAAGATTGAGAAAGAAAGTGATCAAGTTCAGCCTTGTTCTCAAAGGAAGACTCTCAGGAAGAAGAAGATGAACTGTGTTATATGTGGTAGTACTTCTCATCGTGCTAAAGATTGTCTCTACAATCCAAAAGGTACTGTCCATATAACCAAGAGTGGATACTTCTGAGAGTTTGAAGAAGAAGAAGAAAACTTCAAAAGGAAAATCTTTTTCTTTCGGAAGCTCCAAAATGAAGGAGAAGACAAGTGGAAACTTGCCTTCGGAAGAAAATTTGGTCTCGGTGGAAACAAATACTTCCGAAGCACTGATGCCTGCTGCATTGTTAGCAAGATCTTCAGAAGGTTCAGTCATCAAAACATCCAAAGTTATCTAAACTTTCGAAGTGATGAAGGTCAAGTCTAAGCTTCCAAAGGTGGTGTGGAAGACAAAGAAAGACCAAGTGACTGAAAGTTCTTCATCAACATTAGCAAATGATCCTCAAAACATGACAATATGATCAATTACTGTTGCATTGTTGTAGAAAATTCAAAACGAGCCAATTAATAATAATGGGCTTAGTTGGGGGTTATTTAATATAAAAAAAGAGAGAAATGGATTATGGACAAGAATAACCTTACGGGTTATGTGTTAGACAAGTTTAAGGTCCTGTGGGTAACACCCCAACCTGACAAGGCTGTCGTGTCACTATCACGGTAATCAAAAGTCCAAAACACAATTCCATAATTATTAATTGTTAAAGTCTAAATTCCTAAAAATAAAACATTAGTCTAAAATTCAATCACAGTGTACTACATCAAAATAGATTTAAGTCTTCTTATTAAGATTTCCATTCTTCACTCTCCTCCAGGGTGACCCTGCTGACCTGACGTGCATGAAAACAAAAACACGCCTGAGCATAACGCTCCGTGAACGGAATAACAGATAACAAAAATAAATAGATATGCCGATAACAGAGAATAACATAATATCAAATGGAACATAACCCGAGCTAATAATCATATCATAATAATAACTGAACAGAGGGAACACATGTAGCGAGCCCGTGAACCAATGTGAAATTGAGTATGGGCAGACATATAAACCATTCACCAAAGTCCTGAATGGAGTGATGTGCAACCATCCATCAGGAAATATAGGACTAACGTAGGATCGATCCATACGCCTCTGAGGAAATAATATTATATAACAGGACGGCCAATATAATTTCAGAGTCCTCTTTAGAGACGTCATGATCTCAACTCACCGCCACGGTTGGTGCCACGTTATTGATTCTTATTTGTTTGAGAGTCAATAGCACTTAAAGGAAATCATACCAGAGCTATAAGATGCACACACTGATTTTGACAGTCGAGAGTTGCTGTGACGATGATTGTTAGTATGTTTGTCTACTTAAATCCATACACAGATTTTTGACTCACATTGGTGATGAGTTAGGTTATATTATTACAACAAGCATTTGTGGATCCCACACTTATATGGTAATCAACATTCCTCAGGAGATTTTTGAGCGGTCTACGGGTATTTGACAAGAAGAAACTATTCTAAGAGCTTTCAGAGAGGTGCCAAGCCTCAGGTCAGTGCCATCGCACAGCAGAGAGGCGCAAACAACAATGAATTCTAGAATATTTATGTTATGCTTATCCTCAGGTCAGTGCCATCGCACAATACAGAGGCACACAACCTATCTTTTTGTTAGAGCATTTTTTTTTCTTTTTGCACATAACGCACCAACAACATTAGTCATTAGCTTGACTGCGCTTAACATTTTTTTCATGTGCTTTGCTCATTTTTATGGTCATTCTCACACATTTGTGGCGTTTATTTTGCTCGTCATCCCTTATTGGAAATGCATTGATTGTGTTAACCATGGATAAGATGAGAACCCACAACAAATAGAACAACTTAGTTTGAATTTGATTCACCAATGAAGTCTACTCGTCTATTGTGTTGAATCTACCGACACGCCATATAATGAACTAGTAACCTCTAGATCTACTTTCTTTATGTTACCTCAACAGCAGACTAGTTTACTATCATTTTTCCCTTTATTTTGCTTAGGCTTCTCAGACTTGTAATTTGAATATAGCATGTTAATCATTTAACTCCTTTTGATGTCCCAAATAATTAGTTCCCTGTGTACTATCATTTTCCATAATTGTTGAATCAATTTCACAGGTTTGATTGCTTAACTTTAAGCTAATCTGCCTGCCCTTGTTTTTATTAAGTAATTAAATACTAAAACTATAACTGAAACTAACTAAACTATTCTCCCTCTAAAATTCTAAAATCGAAAATATTTTTGTGTTTTTGGATTTTTGAAAGACAGGAAAATAAAATAAAATAAAATAAAATAAAGTAAATAAGAAAAATATGGCGGACTACGAACTCGAATCTTCAGGAATCACAACACTTTTCTTTTTCACGCCATTGACCTCCAACTAATATAAAAACCGAGGTTTGTCAAACGCTTTTGTGTAAAGGTCGGCGCATTGAAAATCCATATTAATTTTAGAGGGTAACAATTTTGAATAGTGATCTTATTTAATTCCTGAATGTCAATACAAAGCCTCATAGTTCCATCTTTCTTCTTCACAAACAGAACCGGTGCGCCCCAAGGCGAGACACTTGGTCTAATAAATCCAAGATCTAATAACTCCTGTAATTGCTCCTTCAGTTCCTTGAGTTCAAGTGGTGCCATACGGTATGGTGCCTTGGAAATCGGCTTAACACCAGGAATAAGATCAATAGCGAATTCAACCTCACGATCCGGTTGAAGTCCAGGTAACTCCTTAGGAAAAACATCAAGAAAGTCACAAACACTCGGATAATCAGAAATATTAGGCTCCTCAGAAGATGAATTTTTAACTGAAGCAAGGAATCCTATGCAGCCTTAAGTGCTAAAATTATCTGAAGAGTTCTTCGAGGTTTAGTCCCCTGATAAAAGAGGTCAGGATGACGGGGATCTCCAAACAAAATGCGACGAGTCTGACACTCAATTGTGACATGATGCTGAGTTAACCAGTCGATTCCCAAGATAATATCAAAATCTTCCATTTGCATGGGTAACAGATCCGCTGCAAGAATAACGATTCAACTCGGATCGGACAATCCTCATACACGTGAGAGATTGTAAAAGAGTTTCCCATAGGAGTCATAATATTCCGAGTATTTTCTAATAATATGGGAGTCATCGCTAGATGTTTAACAACATATTAAGAAACTATCGAATGTGTTGCTCCGGTATCAAATAGGACTTAAACATCATGAGTGCCTAATATTAGAGTACCAGAAACAGTACCTAAAGAATTTAGGATACCATGATACACTTAGTAAACAGATAACAAGCACGATATGAATTGTAAGAATCTTAAATTATTCAGATATGACAGATTCATATATGTGAGGAATATTAAGAATCGTACCTGGTGTGTTTGCTGCATCCTTTGCGTTCAAGGCAAACACTCGTCCTCCGTTAGTAGGTTGTTTAGTGTTACTTCCTGCCCTTCCTTTATTATAAGGATATGGACAGTCTTTCAGTAAATGGCTAGTCTTTCCACATCTGAAACAGGCTCCTAAAGCTCAAAGACAGACGCCAAAATGACGTTTCGCACATGTGGTACACACCAGGGCTTGATCTTGACCTTGGTTTACGACAGGCTTAGAATTATGTTGTTTTTGTTTCCATTTATTACCTTGGCGGTTATTATTTTTGTTGAATTCAGCTTTCCGATCACCCAAATTGTGATTTTCATTCGAAGATTGCCAGAAGGTGCGGTATGGTTCCCTTCACGATTACTCTTACGGCTCTCCTCAGCTTTAGCCAACCTCTTTTTGTTTTCCATGTCAAGTGTTTTCACAGCATCGGCTACTTCATTGATGTTGTTAAAATTTTGGGTCACTATCCATCTTTGAGTTCTCTCATGATTTGCCCATTTCAACTTTTCTACTTTGACCACTGGGCTACCACCAGCTTCTCCAAGAAAACTAGCCAGCCTACAAAATCTAGCCATGAATTCTTGCCAAGGTTCATCATCTCGTTGCTCAATAGATGCATATTCTCGTGCATACTCATTTCGTTCCACTTCAGAGAAATACTTTCGGAAGAATATAGTGCGGAAGTCAGCCCAAGGCAGGGTAGCAGCATAACCCTCTCCACCATGTGCAAGTTTGAGCCCTTCCCACCAAACCAGAGCATCACCCTCCAGTTTGTAAGAAGCCAACCTAGTTTTAAATATATCACCCACTCCCAGCACCTCGAAATCTTTTCAACATGGGCTATCCAGTTCCGAGCATCCATCGGTGTAGCAGCGTCACTAAAGGATCTTGGTCTTCGCTTCATAAAGCGGTCAAGCCAAACATGAATCTCGGCAAAAAGGTGGTGTTGCATTTCCACCGGGAAATGGTCCTGTGTTGTTTCCACTAGGTGGTCGTCCTGTATTGTTTCTATCAAAATTCGCTTGTTGCATCTGTTGAACGACTGTTTGAGCGGTCTGAGTCATCAGATTAGGGAGTAGTCCGGTAATAGCTGCATTTACGGCATTAGCAACGAGAGTTTCCGGAGGAGTATCAGATGAAGAAGTATTCACAACATTTCGGTCGTTCGTGCGTCTATTTGGAGCCATGATAACTGACAAGATTTACGCATAAGCAGGTAGATAGATTAAGCGGAAGATTAGAACCTAAACCCCATTTCCACCCATTACCTCATTGTTTTAGTTTTAAAATTTTAAGTTTCTACATGAAAGAGCCTGGGCTCTAATACCAAACTGTAACACCCCAACTCGACAAGGCTGTCGTGTCACTATCACGGTAATCAAATATCCAAAACACAATTCCATAATTAATAATTATTAAAGTCTAAATTCCAGAAAATAAAACATTAGTCTAAAACTCAATCAAAGTCTAGTACATCAAAATAGATTTAAGTCTTCTTATTCATATTTCCACTCTTCACTCCCCTCCAGGATGACCCTGCTGACCTGACGTGCATGAAAACAAAAGCACGCCTGAGCATAACGCTAGTGAACGGAGTAACAGATAACAAAAATAAACATATATGACGATAACAGATAATAACAAAATATCAAATGGAACATAACCCGAGCTAATAATCATATCATATAATAACTGAATAGAGGGAACACAGGTAGTGAGACCGTGAACCAATATGAAATGGAGAATGGGTAGACATACAAACCATTCACCAGAGTCCTGAATGGAGTGGTGTGCAACCATCCATCAGGAAATATAGGACTAACCTAAAATCGATCCATACGCCTCTGAGGAAATAATAATATAACAGGACGGCCAATATAATTTCAGAGTCCTCTTTAGAGACGCCGTTATCTCAGCTCACTGCCACAGTTGGTGCCACGTTATTGATGCCGCAATAACGCGTCTTGGTCACCCCCAAAATAGGAAGAGCTCGGGTAACAAATTTCAGAAATATAAAGTAGTCTAGCTACTTATAACGGAATTAAAAACAACTAGCCAAGTATGATAGGAATGAAAACTAGAGATGAACGGGAATCAAATATGAGACAAAAATCAGGAATCTGTACCTTAATCAACCAACAATTGAAAAGCAAAACAATACTAGCCTTCCTCAACGAGTACGAGTACCTATAATTTAATTGTGGTCCAAATCAAATTACAAATGTTCACATTCACCTTTCCACTTGATGATTAAACTAAGTTTCAGCGAAATAGATTTTTAAGACTTTTTATTAACGTTAAAGACTGTGATGTATGCTTTGATAATTACTCAACACACTGTAGTTTTGAATTACAAATAATGTCATATATAATACGAAATACTTAACTTTTAGTTCCAATTAATCATCACTTTCCTAGTGAATTATTAGTTCCAATCATAATACTTATTTTATGATGTATACTCATCTTATTAGTTCTAGAAAATAATTTTCTATCATGTTACTAAGGTCAACCACTTTTAACTTTTATATATATTAAATCAATCGGTGGCTAAAGAATGGGTTTGTAAACTTGGATCATTTTATTGGTTTTCAAATAACAAAAACCCAGACAACTCACTACTCTCAACTTAATATTAATTCAAAACTTCCATCCAAGGTGGTGCATCATGAAGTTAGCATGGTGGTAGTGATTACCAAGACTAAAGCATCAGATACTGAGCAAAACATAACTTTATTTATGTATTCACCCATTTAAATTCAATTTCAATTTATCGTAGCAATATTCAGTCGAAACAGAAGCCACACAACTGATTTACAATTTCTTGCACAGTAGTGATGACTAGAGATGTTACCTTAATGCCTAACGGAGAAAGTATCGGAAAGTAACGACGTGAGACTTGCCGATAAGCGAACCCGATTGAAGCAATTATGTAGGTGTTGGCTGTGCAAGTCATGGAATGATTAGCGCTCTCAAACTAATAGCGTTATTTAAAAAAAAAAAGTCAAGCTGAATTCGAGTACCGATTTATTACCTTGACAACGAAACAGAAACAAACCGGAGATCAAGCCAAACCCGGAGACACATAACACCTAAATCGTGGCAGCGTAGGTCGTCGAAATGAATCAGAAACTCAAACTAGAAGTCGCGTAATATAAACCGGTTTTAAAAGAAAGGGTGCGTAGGTACCCGACTTTAAATTCAAATTTTAATCGAAAGTCGCAAGCTAAATTGGATGTAACATAGGTCCACGATGAGTAGATGATGGTGCAGCAGCAATCCAACGGTAAACTAAAGGCTGATTTAATGGTGATGGTATGGTGCGATGGTGGTGATTCGCCGGAGACAACGCAACAAAAGATACTTAGAGTATGGTGAAGCAGAGAAGGTTCATGTGGTATCGGTGAGTCTGATGAGTATAAATCGAATGATTTGGAGAAGGATTGAGAAGAGATTTGCATCCCAATTGATTCGTGAGTTTGTTGTAGCCTAGTAAGCATCGTCATGGAACTGATATTTGACGATAAATCAGGCATTAATTAGTTGAACGGTTGCCGTGGCGAGGTGGTGGCGTGCCAATACTTAATTGAGTTTGACTTTGATTTATCAATTCACCACTGTTCTCTTAGATTTGTACGATATATATATATATATATATATATATATATATATATATATATATATATATATATATATATATATATATATATATATATATATATATATATATATATATATATATATATATATATATATATATATATATACTAGGCTAAAAACCCGTGTAACACACGGGTTCAATCTAAAAATATTATTGTTGTTTAAAAATGTTCATAAATTATAATATTAACGTATAATACTTTGTATATCAACTATTATGTATATTTTTTTAACATTAGCTACATCTAACATTAGTAGGTTTTCTCTATTAATGACTATACATCTAAATAGTATATAATATGGAATGAAATGAACTTATAAATAAGAACTTTAAGTAATAGAAAAAATTAAATTGAATATAAAAAATAATACTTCAAATTCATCAACATCTAAAAATTTTTTTGTATACAACATTTAATGTTCTGTTGGTGATTTTTTTTATCATTATCTAATATTAATAATTTTAATCTATATCTACTTTAACTCGAGATAATACAACATAGAGCTGATCATGTGTGAACACTGGATTTTTTTTTAAAACAACCCAACTTTGGATAGTGATTGTCCATGACTCTTGTTTATTATCGTTCCAAAACATACTGCTAAAGGAAATTGTCTTCTTTGAAATTTAAAAGCAATCCTTTTGTCTAAAGGTGTCAAAGTCAATCGTGGAATAAAAGTGCGATTTCCAATATTACTTCTAGATATTATTTCAGCTTCTATAACACGATTGCCAAAGCTATTACTTGTAGCCTTGTTCCATTGCACAAACCACTTTTTTACTCAATGTTTCTTAACAATATTACTGAACACCAACTTTTAATATTAACTTATGGTTTCGGAGACCATATACTTTAAGTCCATTAAGAACATCAGGTGAATATAAACTTTCATCAAAGTTGTTAGAAAGATACTCTAAGTGACATAAGCTATCAGAACTAAAATATTCCTTTTCATCTTCGGGAAACATGAATAACAAATAATCATTTATTTTTTGATCAACTTCATTTGTCGGTGCAAGTATAGCTCTTTCTTGAAAAAAAATGATTATTGACATTATAAAGAATAGAAGGGTAGACAAAGTCAATTAAAATTGTTATAGGATCAAACAAATTGGTAATAAAAAGATCATCCGGCATATCAATTATGGCATCTCCATCATTCGATCCATCTGTGTTTCTTTCTCCGACATCTAGAACCCATTTTGCAAATATTTTTGTTTGTTTCATATCAGATTGTTCACTTCCAATGGCTAACCTCGTGTTTCTGTTACTCTAAGAACCTTACAGTTTGCCCAAATGTATGAGGAACTTAAGGAGGCATTAACGATGCCATGTCCAGATCCATTAGGAATAACAGGAAGAATTTGTCTAAAATCTCCTACAAAAACAATTATTTTGCCTCCAAATGGTAAATCGAAGTTGTTACAATCATCACATATGAGTATATCTTTCAAAGTTCTATCCAATGCTTCAAATGTATGCTTGTGAATCATAGGTGATTAGGTGCTTCATCCCAAATAATCAATGTTGTTTTTTTAATAAACCTGCAATGTCACTGTGAGGTTTTATATGGCACAAAGAATCATCATTGAGATTCAAAGGAATTAGAAATCGAGAAGGTGCCATTCTACCACCGGTTAATAATAATGATGCAATTCACTCGAAGCAACGTTTAAAACAATCTCACCTTTCGACCTTATTGCTGTAGATAACGTCTTGCACAAAAATGTTTACCCTATTTCACCATAACCATAAACAAAAAAGACGCTTCCTTCTTTATCGTCAACTGCTTTCATTATATCATAAAAAACGCGTCTCTGTCTATTTGTTAACGAAGATAAAGGACCATCACACTTGTTTGTCAAGGTTGCTCTATCATAAGATAGCTACTTAGTAATAAAACGATTGTTTGAAGAAGAGGCCGAGTCATGATCAGGATAAGGAATCATTAAAAAGTTTCGTAGGGTTGAACTCTTACGAACTAACTTTTTTTTCAATTTCAAAAACAGTCAAATTCTTAATTTGATCTGTATAAAGAGATAAATCTGAAATTTAATTAAAATATATTAAAATTAATAAATACATCAAAAAAATGAAATGCAAATCACAAAATTATATTATTGTATTTTTGAATTTTTATAATAGAAAAATATTAATTTAACATCCTTCTTCCTTCTACTCTAATAAAAGAGTAACTATGAAAGATATGTGTCAATACCATATTCATTCTCACAAAAATTTCCTGATTCTCTCTCTTATTAAATAATACCTTAATTACAAATAATATTATTTAACTATTTTTTAGATTAAAAATAGCTTTCTCATAAATAAGAAACTTATCTTTTTATTAATTTTATTTCTAAAGAAAAAAAATTTTAGAAAATAATTTTTTTAAAACATGAAACCTATTTAAAAATATTTAATATTTTAAATTTAGTGTTTTTAAAAAGTAAATTTTTTATAAACCAAAAATAATTAAAAATGAGAGTTATAATAAGGATATTTATAAAAAATGATAATTTTTTTAAACAAAATGTTTGATTTTTTTTGTTTGAATTTTTTAAAAAAAAGTTGATATCGTTGTTTTATTACTTATAGTTTTTACTCCTACGTAATTTAAATCATATCATACCTTAAAATGCCGTTTTATAATTAAGTAAACTTTTATTATTTTTAATATTTTATTTATTCAACCCGTGTAATAGACGGGTTTACTAAAGCTAGTGTATATATATAGTAATAAGGATAAAAAAATTGATGCCTGAAGACTTTAGTAGATGTTGTTATTTAACCTGGAGACTTTTGTAAAGATCGAAATATAAACCGACCATTTTATAAAAACACACAATCAAGAAATTTATTACATAGATGAATAGAATCATAGATGATTTGTAGAGTTTTTGTTGATGAAATGTAAGGCCCCGTTCCCGGGACGCTTACAGTTGGCCATTCATCGCACATAAAACATACAATTACGTTTCATTAAGAAAACATCGCAGCGGAAACATTCAAAAATGACATCACGTTTCATTATAATTACTTTTGCCAAATAATACATCATTATCCGGTTACAAAATTCATGTTTGCATTACATCACAAAAGCTATATAATTGGATGCCACCCCAAAAGAGCCGAGTAGCCTCGCCGTGCCATCCTCAGCAACATTACCTGCCAACTGGAAAATGCAATAAAAGTCAGCGTTGCTGAGTGAGTTCTAGTTTTATAAAATAAATATACTTTACTTTCACTAGAAACCATTCCTTTTATCATGCGATCATGCAACATACGTATATACAGATAATTTCATTATTATCTTCCTCATTCATTCATTCGTTCATTCGTTCCTTTTAACTTACTTGCGCATCGGACATCATCCATACCAATACCATATGCTACACCCCAATTAGTCTCAGCTACCGGGCCGAAGTCAATAAATGAACAGCTAAACGTATGCCACGGTACTAGGGGTAACCGATCAGTCTTAGCTACTGGGCCGAAGTCAATAAATGAACAGCTAAACGTATGCCACAGTACTAATGATAACTGACCAGTCATAGCCACTGGGCCGAAGTCAATAAATGAACAGCTAAACGTATGCCACAGTACTAAGGGTAAGCGGTAGAGGTTCCACATAATGGTCAATCACAAAGAAGGACCCGTTATCCGATGCATGCAAGACGTGTCATTTCTTTCCACTTCACGTTACATAATACTTTATTTCATTCGTCATAATATGTAAAGCCATAGGAAAGATATTCATACATCATAATAAGGAACAGATCATACACATTCATCATCATCATACAGGGCAACATCATACATTCATAATATGCATAAACATGCAACATCATCATCATCATGCCCTACACGATCTCTACGGCCATAACCATCCTCTTACATGCTCTTAAGGATTACCTTACATCCAAACTTACATCTGCACCCGAAGGCCAGAAGTCAAACTACACATTCACTCGAGCGCAACAGCCCTATTCGGGCGTATGGACACCCTTCAGTCGCATGGCCTCCATGCGACTGAACATCATGCGACTGGACTCATGCGGATGGTCATCTATGCTAATGAACATCAAATCGTGCGTATGGACCTCGTGCGAATGGGATTACTGCGAATGGGCACCTATGCGACTAACCTCATGCGAATGGACTCATGCGACTAAGCATCTATGCGACTGAACCCTCAGTCGTACAACCCTCATGCGACTGGACTCCCAGTCGTGCGACTGAATCCCAATCGTGCGAATGACCTTCAATCGCCCTCATTCGGCCGTATGGCCTTCATTCGGTCGCCTAGCCCTAGCTGATGCAGAATGGAGTTCATCCCGAACCCAATCTGCCATTTTCGGCCTCCAAGCTCATTCAAACCCATTCTAAGCCTAAATTAACCCTTCTGGACCTTAGAAATGCATACCATAACACCATACAAGCACACACAAGCCCGAAATCATACTCTAAACGCATCATACACATCACACTCAAATGGGTCAAACACACACACACATAAAAACGGGTTTTTGACATCTTCCAGCCCCAAAATCAGTTGAAAACAAGTAAAAGTGGGGTCCTAGAACTCACACAATCGAGCACAAAGACAAGAGCTTCGATTTGGCTTGCTACTCGACGGATTTGGACACCCGAATCACCCGAAACACCACTTTTCTCCCTTTTTCTCTTCTTTCTCTCTTCTCTCTTCCTTGTGAACTGAATTTTGTGTGTGTGTGGGGAGAGTGGGCTGCCCTCTCCCTACACATACCACCACATTTCCCAACTTTTCTTCGTGGGCGAATTTGGTCCCTCGACTTTGGACTTTATTTCTTTTTCTTTCTTCGCCGGCTTCAAAATAATAAATTTCCGGGTGTTACAAGTCCACCCCCCTTAAATAGGTTTCGTCCCCGAAACCTGTTATTCTTCGAACAAACGTGGGTAATGCTGTCTCATTTCTTCCTCAGTCTCCCACGTTGATTCGGATCCCTTCCTGTGCTTCCACTGTACACGCACAAGAGGAACCACTTTATTCCTTAGCCTTTTCTCCTTTCGGTCGATGATTGCCACTGGTTGCTCCACATAATTGAGCCGTTCATCTACTTCGATATCTTCCAATGGGACAATCATATCTTCATCTGCTAAGCACTTCCTTAGATGAGATACATGGAATGTCGGGTGAATTCCACTTAACTCATCTGGTAACTCCAGTCTATAGGCCACCTCTCCTACTCGAGCAATGATTCGGAAAGGGCCTATATACCTTGGGCTCAACTTGCCCCGCTTTCGGAAGCGAATGATACCCTTCCAAGGTGAGACTTTCAACATAACCCGGTCACCCACCTGGAACTCAATCGGCCTGCGCCGTTTGTCAGCATACGACTTCTGTCTATCTTTGGCCGCCTTCATGAAGGCTTTGATCTTCTCAAGCTTCTCAGTCGTAGCCTCGATTACCTCGACGCTCCTGACCAATATCACCCCAACAAACGGGTGTTCTGCATCTCCTACCGTATAGCATCTCATATGGAGGCATACCAATGCTAGCATGATAACTGTTGTTGTATGAGAATTCAGCTAACGGTAGGTGGTCATCCCAACTTCCACCAAAATCAATCACACATGCCCGAAGCATGTCTTCCAGCGTCTGAATGGTCCTTTCTGACTGACCGTCAGTCTGGGGATGATAAGCCGTGCTGATATGTAACCTCGTCCCCATAGCGTCGTGGAACTTCTTCCAGAATTTAGATGTAAACCGGGTGTCGCGATCCGACACAATAGATACCGGCACACCATGACGAGTCACAATCTCCTTGATGAACAGATCAGCCAACCTCTCAGATGAATATGTCTCGCGGATCGGTAGGAAGTGAGCACTCTTCGTCAAACGATCAACTATCACCCATATGGCATCATACCCTTTCGGGGTACGCGGTAGCTTTGTAATGAAATCCATGGTGATGTGCTCCCACTTCCATTCCGGTATATCCAAAGGTTGTATCTTCCCATACGGCTTTTGGTGCTCGGCCTTCACCTGTAAGCAAGTAAGGCACTTACTCACGTACTCCACCACGTCGCGCTTCATACCCGGCCACCAATAATCTTTCTTCATATCATGGTACATCTTCGTGGCACCAGGATGAATGGAGTACCGAGTCTTGTGAGCTTCATCCATTATCTTCACCCGTAGATCCCCAAAACGAGGAATCCACACACGATCGAATCGGGTTCCTAACACCGAGTGTGTTTTCACCCAATTCCCGAACCAGACCTCTCATTCTTTCAGAGTTAAGATGATCTTCTTTCAATGCCTCATCTTGAAACTCTTTAACCTGCTTCATCACATCGGAGGTCATGATCAACTGATAGGCTTTCACCCGAATCGGCTCGGGCCTCTCCTTCCGGCTAAGGGCATCAGCCACCACGTTGGCCTTGCCCGGATGGTAGTGGATCTCACAATCATAATCCTTTATAAGTTCCAACCACCGCCTCTGCCTCATGTTCAAATCCTTCTGCTCAAAGAAGTACTTCAGACTCTTGTGGTCAGTGAATATGGTGCACTTCGTCCCGTAGAGGTAGTGCCTCCAAATCTTTAAAGCAAAGACCACGGCTGCCAGCTCCAAGTCATGAGTAGGATAATTGACCTCATGAACCTTCAACTGTCGGGATGCATAGGCTATAACCTTTCCTCTCTGCATTAACACACACCCCAACCCCGAGTAAGAAGCATCGGAATAAACCACCAAATCTTCACTCCCATCGGGTAACGACAGAACAGGAGCTTGAGTCAATCTCGCCTTCAGTTCTTCAAACGCCTTCTCTTGAGCTTGACCCCATACGAACTTCACATCTTTTCGGGTCAACTTAGTCAGTGGAGAAGCAATCTTAGAGAAGTCTTGGATGAATCTTCTATAGTAGCCCGCCAAACCCAAGAAGCTACGAATCTCGGATGGCGTCTTTGGTGACTTCCATTGCATAACCGCCTCCACTTTCGCCGGGTCCACCATTATCCCGTCGGGATTCACCACGTGACCCAACTGAACTTCGCGCAACCAGAACGCACACTTGGAGAATTTGCATACAACTTCTCCCTTCTCAACGTCTCTAGAACCTCCCGAATGTGACCGGCATGCTCTGCTTCGCTCCTCGAGTAAATCAGGATATCATCAATAAACACAATCACTGATTTATCCAACATAGGCCGACACACACGGTTCATCAAATCCATAAAAGCAGCTGGCGCGTTGGTCAAGCCAAAGGACATGACAAGAAACTCGTAGTGACCATAGCGCGTACGGAAAGCTGTTTTAGGAATGTCTTGCTCCTTCACCTTCAACTGATGGTAACCAGATCGAAGATCTATCCTTGAAAACCAACTGGCACCCTGAAGCTGATCGAACAAATCATCTATCCTCGGTAAGGGGTATCGGTTCTTCACTGTCAACTTGTTTAGCTCGCGGTAGTCGATGCACATCCTCATACTACCGTCCTTCTTCTTTACAAACAGGACCGGAGCACCCCAAGGAGAGATACTCGGTCTAATGAACCCCTTATCAAGCAGTTCTTGCAACTGCTCCATCAATTCTTTCATCTCGGTCGGAGCCAACCGATACGGTGCCTTGGCGACTGGTTGGGCACCCGGTATCAGATCAATCTGAAACTCAATCTCTCTGTCAGGTGACACTCCTGATAGGTCTTCTGGAAACACATCTGGAAAGTCACACACAACCGGTACATCGGCTAGTTGTGGTGTTGGCGTATCCACATCCTTTACATAGGCCAAGTAGGCACTACATCCACGCCTCATACACTTTCCCGCCACTGCCATCGAGATCACCTTCGGAATCGTAGTAACCCGATCACCATATACCGTCACTGAACTACCGTCAGGCGCCAACAACCGAATCATCTTCTTGCGACACACAATGTTCGCCTCGAAGTCCGCTAACCAATCCATCCCAAGAACCAAATCAAAACCACCTAAGGTCATCAAAACGGTCTAACAGGAAACTTATGACCCTCAAGCTCCACATCACAATTCTCTATCATCTCAGAAATCCTGGTAGACTTACCTATGGCAGTTTCTACATCAAAGGGCGCATCAACACGTCTACTACTAACAGGCAGCTTAGCACAGAAAGCAGCAGAAATAAAACTTTTACTCGCACCAGAATCAAATAACACAGAAGCTAAAGTTTGGTTCACCAGAAACGTACCGGACACAATGTCAGGGTCCGTCCTAGCCTCCTCCTGTGTCATGGTGAATGCCCTGGCGCTCGCCCTCGGTCCATCACCTCCCGTCCTCTTCGCCCCTGAACTCTCAGCCCTCGGCTTCTTGCAATCCCTGCTCATATGACCAATTTCCCCACAGTTAAAACATTTGCCCGTCAGGCAATCCTTCGCCATATGCCCAGTCTTCCCACACTTGAAGCACACGTTCAAACCCAGCCTGCATTCTCCCGCATGCTCCTTTCCACACTTTCCACATCTCCTCGACCCTGCTCCCGGTGTGGCCACGCGGCGGTCATCCACCCGTGCCTTTTTGTTACCCGTCGAGGCCTCACCCCGACCAAACCTCTTCCCGTTCCAGCTTCGATCACCACCACCCTTCCTATTCGCTTCAACCACCACCACTCCCCTCTCATCAAAAAGTCTTCCGGCCAAATCAACCGCCGACCTAAACGTACTTGGCCGGGCGGCGATCATATGCCGGCGGACATCCACCGGTAAACCCTGAATGTACCTCTTGATCTTCCGAGAAAGAGGCGTCACCTGATCCGGCACCAACCGTGCCATCTCGTTGAACTTGGTAGTATATTGCTGGTGTGTCATGGATCCCGCCTCCAGCTGCAGGAACTCCCTCTCAATCTTATCCATTTCCCTATGAGGACAAAACTCCTCGATCACCATCTTCTTCAGTTCGGGCCACCTCATTCTCCCGATCGCCCGATTACCCTCTGCTTGGACAATGTTGTCCCACCAGCATAGTGCCGAGTCCACAAAGGAGTGGGTGGCAAATTTTACCTTCTGATCTTCTCGGCATTCGCTTATGTCGAGAACAGCCTCCATTTCTCTCACCCATCGGTGAGCAGCAGCGGCATTGCCATTACCGTCAAAAGTAGGGGGCTTGCATCTCATGAACACCCCGTAGTTACAGCCTCGTGCCACCTCCCGCACGGGCTCCTCTTCCTCTTCCTCCTCATTATCGGAGAAAATCGTTTCAGGCTCCGGTTGCTCCCCGAGGCCCGGTTTCTCTCCTTCCTTTCCCCTTCCTTCACAGCTTTGATGACTTCGGTCACTACAGACGGTAAGATTGTCTGCATGACCTGATGTACTTCCTCCACAACAGCCTCCTTTACCGAGGCCCTTAAGTTCGCACTCTCATCCCCAGCTTCTGGATGAGGAGTCTCAGGTTCCGCAGGAACCTCTTTCTCAGCTCTAGGCCTTCCTCTCTTAGGGCGTGGTTCAGCAACAGGGCCATCACGGCCTCCACCCCTAGAAGCTCTAGAAGATCTACCACCAGCCATTCTCTAACACACTGAAAGATTCAAACACCAACACGGTCATTCAAGGAAACAACTCAGTTTATGTCAAGTATAGTAAGTCCCTAATTACAGTGGCCAGTTGTGATTAGCCACTTACTGTACTCTTCATACCCCAAGTATTACCTGTCCTGACTACATCAGTATTCAAATCTACATACAACACATAACATATACCATGGGCACATAACCGGTTAACTTTAAGAAAATACCTGATGGCACGTAGCTACTCAGTTTGGCATCCCATTCCCTTTCCGTCCCATTCTCAGTTTAAGTTAAGGTTTATTTTGAAATTTACCCATTTCACTTAAACTTTGGCTCTGATACCAACTTGTAAGGCCCCGTTCCCGGGACGCTTACAGTTGGCCATTCATCGCACATAAAACATACAATTACGTTTCATTAAGAAAACATCGCAGCGGAAACATTCAAAAATGACATCACGTTTCATTATAATTACTTTTGCCAAATAATACATCATTATCCGGTTACAAAATTCATGTTTGCATTACATCACAAAAGCTATTAATTGGATGCCACCCCCAAAAGAGCCGAGTAGCCTCGCCGTGCCATCCTCAGCAACATTACCTGCCAACTGGAAAATGCAATAAAAGTCAGCGTTGCTGAGTGAGTTCTAGTTTTAAAATAAATATACTTTACTTTCACTAGAAACCATTCCTTTTATCATGCGATCATGCAACATACGTATATACAGATAATTTCATTATTATCTTCCTCATTCATTCATTCGTTCATTCGTTCCTTTTAACTTACTTGCGCATCGGACATCATCCATACCAATACCATATGCTACACCCCAATTAGTCTCAGCTACCGGGCCGAAGTCAATAATGAACAGCTAAACGTATGCCACGGTACTAGGGGTAACCGATCAGTCTTAGCTACTGGCCGAAGTCAATAAATGAACAGCTAAACGTATGCCACAGTACTAATGATAACTGACCAGTCATAGCACTGGGCCGAAGTCAATAAATGAACAGCTAACGTATGCCACAGTACTAAGGGTAAGCGGTAGAGGTTCCACATAATGGTCAATCACAAAGAAGGACCCTTATCCGATGCATGCAAGACGTGTCATTTCTTTCACTTCACGTTACATATACTTTATTTCATTCGTCATAATACGTAAAGCCATAGGAAAGATATTCATACATCATAATAAGGAACATATATACACATTTCATCATCATCATACAGGGCAACATCATACATTCATAATATGCATAAAACATGCAACATCATATCTCATGCCCTACACGATCTCTACGGCCATAAACCATCCTCTTCCTGCATAATGCAACATCATCATCATCATGCCCTACATGACTCTACGGCCATAACCATCCTCTTACATGCTCTTACGGTTACTTACGTTACATCCAAACTTACATCTGCACCCGAAGGCCAGAAGTCTTACATGCTCTTAAGGCATTACCTTACATCCAAACTTACATCTGCACCCGAAGGCCAGAAGTCAACTCACATTCACTCGAGCGCAACAGCCCTATTCTGGCGCGATGGACATCTAGTCTAATGACCTCAAATCGTGCGTATACCCTTCGTGCTTAATGGGATACTGCGAATGGTCACCTATGCGACTAACCTCATGCGAATGGACTCATGCGACAAGCATCTATGCGACTGAACCCTCAGTCGTACAACCCTCATGCGACTGGACTCCCAGTCGTGCGACTGAATCCCAATCGTGCGAATGACCTTCAATCGCCCTCATTCGGCCGTATGGCCTTCATTCGGTCGCCTAGCCCTAGCTGATGCAGAATGGAGTTCATCCCGAACCCAATCTGCCATTTTCGGCCTCCGAGCTTCATAAACCCATTCTAAGCCTAAATTAAACCCTTCTGGACCTTAGAACTGCATACCATACACCATACAAGCACACACACGCCGAAATCATACTCTAACGCATCATACACATCACACTCAAATGGTCAAACACACACACACATAAAAACGGGTTTTTGACATCTTCCACCCCAAATCAGTTGAAAATAAAAGTGGGGTCCTAGAACTCACACAATCGAGCACAAAGACAAGAGCTTCGATTTGGCTTGCTACTCGACGGATTTGGACACCCGAATCACCCGAAACACCACTTTTCTCCCTTTTTCTCTTCTTCTCTCTTCTCTCTTCCTTGTGAACTGAATTTTGTGTGTGTGGGGGAGAGTGGGCTGCCCCTCTCCCCACATACCACCACATTCCCAACTTTTCTTCGTGGGCGAATTTGGTCCCTCGACTTTGGACTTATTTCTTTTCTTTCTTCGCCGGCTTCAAAATAATAAATTACGGGTGTTACAAGTCCACACCCCTTAAATAGGTTTCGTCCCCGAAACCTGTTATTCTTCGAACAAACGTGGGTAATGCTGTCTCATTTCTTCCTCAGTCTCCCACGTTGATTCGGATCCCTTCCTGTGCTTCCACTGTACACGCACAAGAGAACCACTTTATTCCTTAGCCTTTTCTCCTTCGGTCGATGATTGCCACTGGTTGCTCCACATAATTGAGCCGTTCATCTACTTCGATATCTTCCAATGGGACAATCATATCTTCATCTGCTAAGCACTTCTTAGATGAGATACATGGAATGTCGGTTGAATTCCACTTAACTCATCTGGTAACTCCAGTCTATAGGCCACCTCTCCTACTCGAGCAATGATTCGGAAAGGGCCTATATACCTTGGGATACTTGGGCTCAACTTGCCCCGCTTTCGGAAGCCGAATGATACCCTTCAAGGTGAGACTTTCAACATAACCCGGTCACCCACCTGGAACTCAATCGGCCTGCGACGTTTGTCAGCATACGACTTCTGTCTATCTTTGGCCGCCTTCATGAAGGCTTTGATCTTCTCAAGCTTCTCAGTCGTAGCCTCGATTACCTCGACGCTCCTGACCAATATCACCCAACAAACGGGTGTTCTGCATCTCCTACCGTATAGCATCTCATATGGAGGCATACCAATGCTAGCATGATAACTGTTGTTGTATGAGAATTCAGCTAACGGTAGGTGGTCATCCCAACTTCCACCAAAATCAAATCACACAGGCCCGAAGCATGTCTTCAGCGTCTGAATGGTCCTTTCTGACTGACCGTCAGTCTGGGGATGATAAGCCGTGCTGATATGTAAATCGTCCCCATAGCGTCGTGGAACTTCTTCCAGAATTTAGATGTAAACCGAGTGTCGCGATCCGACACAATAGATACCGGCACCACCATGACGAGTCACAATCTCCTTGATGAACAGATCAGCCAACCTCTCAGATGAATATGTCTCGCGGATCGGTAGGAAGTGAGCACTCTTCGTCAAACGTCAACTATCACCCATATGGCATCATACCTTTCGGGGTACGCGGTAGCTTTGTAATGAAATCCATGGTGATGTGCTCCCACTTCCATTCCGGTATATCCAAAGGTTGTATCTTCCCATACGGCTTTTGGTGCTCGGCCTTCATCTGTAAGCAAGTAAGGCACTTACTCACGTACTCCACCACGTCGCGCTTCATACCCGGCCACCAATAATCTTTCTTCATATCATGGTACATCTTCGTGGCACCAGGATGAATGGAGTACCGAGTCTTGTGAGCTTCATCCATTATCTTCACCCGTAGATCCCCAAAACGAGGAATCCACACACGATCGAATCGGGTCCTAACACCAAGTGTGTTTTCACCCAATTCCCCAACCAGACCTCTCATTCTTTCAGAGTTAAGATGATCTTCTTTCAATGCCTCATCTGAAACTCTTTAACCTGCTTCATCACATCGGAGGTCATGACCAACTGATAGGCTTTCACCCGAATCGGCTCGGGGCCTCTCCTTCCGGCTAAGGGCATCAGCCACCACGTTGGCCTTGCCCGGATGGTAGTGGATCTCACAATCATAATCCTTTATAAGTTCCAACCACCGCCTCTGCCTCATGTTCAAATCCTTCTGCTCAAAAGAGTACTTAGACTCTTGTGGTCAGTGAATATGGTGCACTTCGTCCCGTAGAGGTAGTGCCTCCAAATCTTTAAAGCAAAGACCACGGCTGCCAGCTCCAAGTCATGAGTAGGATAATTGACCTCATGAACCTTCAACTGTCGGGATGCATAGGCTATAACCTTTCCTCTCTGCATTAACAAACACCCCAACCCCGAGTAAGAAGCATCGGAATAAACCACTAAATCTTCACTCCCATCGGGTAACGACAGAACAGGAGCTTGTGTCAATATCGCCTTCAGTTCTTCAAACGCCTTCTCTTGAGCTTGACCCCATACGAACTTCACATCTTTCGGGTCAACTTAGTCAGTGGAGAAGCAATCTTAGAGAAGTCTTGGATGAATCTTCTATAGTAGCCCGCCAAACCCAAGAAGCTCGAATCTCGGATGGCGTCTTTGGTGACTTCCATTGCATAACCGCCTCCACTTTCGCCGGGTCCACCATTATCCCGTCGGGATTCACCACGTGACCCAACTGAACTTCGCGCAACCAGAACGCACATTGGAGAATTTTGCATACAACTTCTCCCTTCTCAACGTCTCTAGAACCTCCCGAATGTGACCGGCATGCTCTGCTTCGCTCTCGAGTAAATCAGGATATCATCAATAAACACAATCACTGATTTATCCAACATAGGCCGACACACACGGTTCATCAAATCCATAAAAGCAACTGGCGCGTTGGTCAGCCAAGGACATGACAAGAAACTCGTAGTGACCATAGCGCGTACGGAAAGCTGTTTTAGGAATGTCTTGCTCCTTCACCTTCAACTGATGGTAACCAGATCGAAGATCTATCCTTGAAAACCAACTGGCACCCTGAAGATCGAACAAATCATCTATCCTCGGTAAGGGGTATCGGTTCTTCACTATCAACTTGTTTAGCTCGCGGTAGTCGATGTACATCCTCATACTACCGTCCTTCTTCTTTACAAACAGGACCGGAGCACCCCATGGAGAGATACTCGGTCTAATGAACCCCTTATCAAGCAGTTCTTGCAACTGCTCCATCAATTCTTTCATCTCGGTCGGAGCCAACCGATACGGTGCCTTGGCGACTGGTTGGGCACCCGGTATCAGATCAATCTGAAACTCAATCTCTCTGTCAGGTGACACTCCTGATAGGTCTTCTGGAAACACATCTGGAAAGTCACACACAACCGGTACATCGGCTAGTTGTGGTGTTGGCGTATCCACATCCTTTACATAGGCCAAGTAGGCACTACATCCACGCCTCATAAACTTTCCCGCCACTGCCATCGAGATCACCTTCGGAATCGTAGTAACCCGATCACCATATACCATCACTGAACTACCGTCAGGCGCCAACAACCGAATCATCTTCTTGCGACACACAATGTTCGCCTCGAAGTCCGCTAACCAATCCATCCCAAGAACCAAATCAAAACCACCTAAGGTCATCACAAACGGTCTAACAGGAAACTTATGACCCTCAAGCTCCACATCACAATTCTCTATCATCTCAGAAATCCTGGTAGACTTACCTATGGCAGTTTCTACATCAAAGGGCGCATCAACACGTCTACTACTAACAGGCAGCTTAGCACAGAAAGCAGCAGAAAATAAAACTTTTACTCGCACCAGAATCAAATAACACAGAAGCTAAAGTTTGGTTCACCAGAAACGTACCGGACACAATGTCAGGGTCCGTCCTAGCCTCCTCCTGTGTCATGGTGAATGCCCTGGCGCTCGCCCTCGGTCATCACCTCCCATCCTCTTCGCCCCTGAACTCTCAGCCCTCGGCTTCTTGCAATCCCTGCTCATATGACCAATTCCCCACAGTTAAAACATTTGCCCGTCAGGCAATCCTTCGCCATATGCCCAGTCTTCCCACACTTGAAGCACACGTTCAAACCCAGCCTGCATTCTCCCGCATGCTCCTTTCCACACTTTCCACATCTCCTCGACCCTGCTCCCGGTGTGGCCACGCGGCGGTCATCCACCCGTGCCTTTTTGTTACCCGTCGAGGCCTCACCCCGACCAAACCTCTTCCCGTTCCAGCTTCGATCACCACCACCCTTCCTATTCGCTTCAACCACCACCACTCCCCCTCATCAAAAAGTCTTCCGGCCAAATCAACCGCCGACCTAAACGTACTGGCCGGGCGGCGATCATATGCCGGCGGACATCCACCGGTAAACCCTGAATGTACCTCTTGATCTTCCGAGAGAAAGAGGCGTCACCTGATCCGGCACCAACCGTGCCATCTCGTTGAACTTGGTAGTATATTGCTGGTGTGTCATGGATCCCGCCTCCAGCTGCAGGAACTCCCTCTCAATCTTATCCATTTCCCTATGAGGACAAAACTCCTCGATCACCATCTTCTTCAGTTCGGGCCACCTCATTCTCCCGATCGCCCGATTACCCTCTGCTTGGACAATGTTGTCCCACCAGCATAGTGCCGAGTCCACAAAGGAGTGGGTGGCAAATTTTACCTTCTGATCTTCTCGGCATTCGCTTATGTCGAGAACAGCCTCCATTTCTCTCACCCATCGGTGAGCAGCAGCGGCATTGCCATTACCGTCAAAAGTAGGGGGCTTGCATCTCATGAACACCCCGTAGTTACAGCCTCGTGCCACCTCCCGCACGGGCTCCTCTTCCTCTTCCTCCTCATTATCGGAGAAAATCGTTTCAGGCTCCGGTTGCTCCCCCGAGGCCCGGTTTCTCTCCTTCCTTTCCCCTTCCTTCACAGCTTTGATGGCTTCGGTCACTACAGACGGTAAGATTGTCTGCATGACCTGATGTACTTCCTCCACAACAGCCTCCTTTACCGAGGCCCTTAAGTTCGCACTCTCATCCCCAGCTTCTGGATGAGGAGTCTCAGGTTCCGCAGGAACCTCTTTCTCAGCTCTAGGCCTTCCTCTCTTAGGGCGTGGTTCAGCAACAGGGCCATCACGGCCTCCACCCCTAGAAGCTCTAGAAGATCTACCACCAGCCATTCTCTAACACACTGAAAGATTCAAACACCAACACGGTCATTCAAGGAAACAACTCAGTTTATGTTAAGTATAGTAAGTCCCTAATTACAGTGGCCAGTTGTGATTAGCCACTTACTGTACTCTTCATACCCCAAGTATTCAAATCTACATACAACACATAACATATACCATGGGCACATAAACCGGTTAACTTTAAGAAAATACCTGATGGCACGTAGCTACTCAGTTTGGCATCCCATTCCCTTTCCGTCCCATTCTCAGTTTAAGTTAAGGTTTATTTTGAAAATTTACCCATTTCACTTAAACTTTGGCTCTGATACCAACTTGTAAGGCCCCGTTCCCGGGACGCTTACAGTTGGCCATTCATCGCACATAAAACATACAATTACGTTTCATTAAGAAAACATCGCAGCGGAAACATTCAAAAATGACATCACGTTTCATTATAATTACTTTTGCCAAATAATACATCATTATCCGGTTACAAAATTCATGTTTGCATTACATCACAAAAGCTATATAATTGGATGCCACCCCAAAAGAGCCGAGTAGCCTCGCAGTGCCATCCTCAGCAACATTACCTGCCAACTGGAAAATGCAATAAAAGTCAGCGTTGCTGAGTGAGTTCTAGTTTTATAAAATAAATATACTTTACTTTCACTAGAAACCATTCCTTTTATCATGCGATCATGCAACATACGTATATACAGATAATTTCATTATTATCTTCCTCATTCATTCATTCGTTCATTCGTCCTTTTAACTTACTTGCGCATCGGACATCATCCATACCAATACCATATGCTACACCCCAATTAGTCTCAGCTACCGGGCCGAAGTCAATAAATGAACAGCTAAACGTATGCCACGGTACTAGGGGTAACCGATCAGTCTTAGCTACTGGGCCGAAGTCAATAAATGAACAGCTAAACGTATGCCACAGTACTAATGATAACTAACCAGTCATAGCCACTGGGCCGAAGTCAATAAATGAACAGCTAAACGTATGCCACAGTACTAAGGGTAAGCGGTAGAGGTTCCACATAATGGTCAATCACAAAGAAGGGGGAAAATGAACCTAGACTAACATTTAGAACAGATACATAATTAGGCGGGAAATAGAAAAAATAGAGCCCTAAGAGAATGCCATATGGCACTAAAGATATGTTTTATTAATAAGGAGAAGAGAATGCCATATGGCACTAAAGATATTGTTTTATAATAAGTATAGATATAGATATACATATATATACAGATAGAGAACATAAGATAGATATATACATATATATATATATATATATATATATATATATATATATATATATATATACATATATATATAGGGTTAGGTTCAAATAAAAACCTTATTTTTATTAAGAACTTCAAGAACTAATCTGAACCACACATTTGTTTTTATTTTAAAAAGTAAAAATTAAATGTAAAGGGTATAATGGTAATCACTCAAATATTTTCTCTCTCCAATTAATTAATTACCTATTATTTCTCTAATCTCTAACTAATTATTTTTTTTCTCTTTCCTCTCTCAAATTAATTAACCAATTTTCTCTATTAACTTTAAATTTCAATATCTATGTAAATATATATGTAGGTATACACACATATTTGAATACTATTTTAATAATTTTACATAATTATACATATCTAATGATTTACGTACTTTCATATATGTAATTTGTTGATTGTTTATTGGGACCTTTAATTTTTATGAGAAATTGATAAAAGTCACTCACGTATATGTAAAATTTAGGTATACGTAAATAGTTTAAATTAGATATATGAAAAATAGTGTAAACTTTTAAACTTAATTCATTATTTATATTAATCGGTTATTTACATACATGTAAATCTTACTCGTTATCCAATTTTTAAACTAATCATATGTGCTATTTTGATTTATTTTAAATATATTGCTACAGTTGCTTTACAAGTTATAAATAAAGAGTCTCTTTATAAATTTTGTAATTCTTCACTAACAAAGATTTATTGAGAATATTATGTATGTAAATATCATAGTAATATTTTGTTTTTTAAAATCCTAAG